>JAVJIF010010645.1:0-219999 GCA_038442645.1 Agave tequilana
CCAAAGACATGACTTGTATATATATTAAAACCCTTCCAATATGAAAGGGGATCAGAATCCAGAAATCCAAGCTGACTAGAGAAACCCCACCTGTAATCGCCATTGACATAGTGGACTTTGTCCGTGGTTTTCTCCCATTTGAGTTTTCACGTTAATTCCATGTGTTTGTGTTGGCTTTTCTGTGTTTTGATTATATTCACACCATATTTGGTGCGTGAATTAATTCCTTAAAAAAAATACACACAAACATTTTGTGCTTTCGTTGAGATACCCTGAATCCTTATTCAGGACCTCTCCCCATCCAATACTTTTCCTCAAAATAATCATGGCACCCAAGAATGCCACAGACATGACGTTGACGCTTTTGACGAATTCGATCTATCGGCCTTCTCCCATAGACAACTTGTCCAGATGGTGATCGACCTGCGATAACGGTTAGGCGAACACCGGGCAAAGGCCAACCGCAAGCGGGAGTTAGTGGCCATCCATCGCAGTAGTCCCAGAACGCGAGCGAGAAGCGGTAACGCAGGTCAACCATCAGTTGCGTGTTTGGACACATATATTGCATAAATATTATTACATTTTACATATATTCTGTAATGAATATTGCAAATAACTTGTCTTAATGTCCTAATTCATGGAAGGTATGATAAGGAGAAGATAATCATGAAATTTATCCAATTAAATTCAAAAGTTCAAAAGAAAGGGGATCGATTCAAATCCAAAGGTTCTAGAAGCTATCTTATCTGAAAACTGGATATATCAGATAAGATAATATCATCTAATTTCAAAGAAAAAATGGATTGTTTAAAATCCCTATCGTTTTTGCTGAAGATAAATGTATATATTATCAATTTTAGAAGACAAATTGAAAATCAAAGAGGATAAATAGATAGAGAGAAGATCAACGGATGAGATGAAGCAATTTAAATTTGGATTCAGGCTGCATACAGTTTAGCATTTTAATCATAACTTTTGCTGCCAAAACTCAAATCTAATGATTTAAAATGATGCAGAAAGAAGACTTAAAGGGTTACAATTCTTCTGTTGATCACTCGTTCCAATTCTATCATTTGATAAGTGATATTCAGCAATCAACACGCCAATAAGCTGCAGATCAGAATTGAATTTCTGGATAAATCAAATCAAGTTTTGAGATAAAGGGAGAATTCAAATTCAAAAATATACAGCTCTTCCTATCTTCATACGCGTTCTATCCCTATAATTTTCTCCTATAAAAAATACCCTCATACTCGAAGGCAGATAGGGCACCACTTCAGAGAGAGCTTTACTTTAGATTTTTCTTTCCTTTTTCAATGTATTTTTATTTTTCTTTTATTTTTCTTTTTAGCTTAGGTTAGAATACATGATTAAAAAAGAGAGAAGAGTTATTGTAGAGTGACACTATTGTAATCTTTTCTTCAAGAAGCTTATATTGAAGGTGACAATCAATGGAGCTTTCCCACTTTTCTTCATTGTCCTCGATCTCGCCGAAGCCTTGCTTTCCTTTATTCTTTTCTATTACTTTGCTTTACTTCATACTAAGGTAAATTTCATTATGGTTCAACAGTAGAAATAAATATTCTTCTTTATTTCTTTTATTTTTGATTTTTGTATCAACACTTTTCTTTATCTCTTTTTGTTTCTTTTCTTTTATAATTAAAATAAACAACACCACCTTCTCTTTTTCTATCATCTTCTCTTAGCTTAACTTAATATTTTTATTTTCTTTTTATAAACAGAGAAGATAAATATTAATTAGTTTTTATAAATTGAAAGAAGAAAACTTACATAACGCTTCTATCGCTGTCCCTCTCTGCGGATCACGCCCCGTTAGCCCTTAAGCTACACGGTAGAATTGAGGACTTAGCACTATTCTAAATTCTGTATTTTTTTGTGCAATTTGGCTCGATCATAATTTTGGCTCCGTTGCCGGGGAGGGACGGTAATTTTCTTTCTTTTTAATTTACTTTAATGAATTAATCTCTTTTTTCTTTGTTTTGGTGTACAGGGGCTAATTACAGAAAATTAGGAGCTGCAGTGGACATATTACTACTCTGTACCTCTGTCCAAGAAGGCAGAGCATCAGAGCCCACAACTGTGGTGAACTACTAACTGTAGTCTCTTGCAGGTTGCTTTACAGAGATTAAACTCTCTGCAGTTATTAGTTTTATCTATTAAACTCAATTTGTACATATTTCTAATCAACAGTAACTTGTTGCTTTGTAAATGCTAAAAAACGTTTAGACTCCTGCATTTTAGGGCATCTGTCTATTTCGTTTCTTTACATTACTGTTGAAGAGTGCTGGAGCAAAGGTATGTGCGTATTGCATATAGTTTATGTAAGATCACCTAGAGGGGGGGTGAATAGGTGATGGCTAATCTAAAGGTCACTTATGAACAAATAATGCGGAATTAAAACTAAGTTGACCAAATTAAAACTTCTTTTAATTAAACACTTATGTATAACACAAGAGTGTTGCCGAATTCCCCTTGTGAGGCTCTGGACAAGCTCCTCTAGATTCCCTTGAATGGGTTGAGGTGCCGCGTTGGCTCTCTGGTTGAATACTAGTGTTAACAACAATCCCAAGCAAGTATGTATATCAATTATGAGCACAAGGGAATATATCATGCATATATAAGATGAACACAATAAATTGAATGCAAGATATAAAATAGAGACAAAGAGAGAGAGAGGAAGAGTAAGCAATCGCAAACACAAAGGGTTTGTTTCGAGGTTCGAGCACACTTGCTCTACATCCCCGCCTTCGACACACGAAGGATTTTCCACTATGCAAGATCCCACCGGATCTCTCCTCGGTGCCGTACACCTACAAAACCTCGGACTCCCAAGTCCCGTACACACGCAAGTCCACCGACTCGCCGAGGCCGTACCTCGAATCACCAAGAGTTCACAACCGAACTCCAACCACAACGAGCACACTTGCCCGCTTCCTCAAAGTACAAAGAAAAATCTCTTTGATGATCACAACACTTGATCACCTAAAGAGCACTCTCACTACAACACACCTATAGGAATATCTAGCAATGGATAGCTCAAGTGTGTGTGTGAGAAAAGCAAGGAAAGACTATGGTGAAAAACTCAAAGAATCACTTAACACTCTCTTGATAAAAACTCCCTTAAGATGGGAAATATTTGCACTCAAATATGTGGAGAGAACTTCTGAAATCAGTTGGAAAAAACTAGCTCAAAGGTCTCCAAAAAATCTTAACCTCAAAACAGATGACAAGATCCCAATTTATAGGCTGCAGAAAATAGAGCCGTTGGGAATCTGTCAGTGCTGTCGGTCGACCGCCGGTCGACCGGCCAACGGTCATTTTTCTGACCGTTGCAGCCACCGGTCGACCGGCTCGGTCGACCGACCTCCTGGAGCAGAGGGCATTTCCTCTATCGGTCGACCGGGCTCGGTCGACTGATTTTTCCAGAGAGCAAAGCTCTCTTGGTCGGTCGACCGACCCGGTCGACCGGCCACTGTGCTGACAACGTGCACAGGGCTGTGCACATCGGTCGACCGGTCCGGTCGACCGACATGGCCTGTCAGCCAGTCTCCAGGTCTGAAAACAGGATTTAAAAATCTTTTATAAAATCCTAAAAATACATAGAAATTCTACAAAAATAGTTTTACCAATATACTTGAAAGAACAAACATGCTTGCACAAAATCAAGACATGTTATATATGTTTTGGTCTATTTTTGTAACTTGGAAATATTAGCTCAATAACTAAAATGTATTTTTCCAAAACATGTTTTTTCAAACTTGTTTTTCTAAATCTTCATCAAATACAAAAACAAGATATTTGAGTTCATTTAAAAGCATGGTGTGTATGGATATGATCCACTACACAATCAATATGGAATATCTATGTTTTTGACATAAAGCTCTAATCATGATTTTGATTTAAAGATATGAACTATGAAATACCAAAATCCAAGATAAATATTTTGTCTCAAAGAAAATCTTTGTTCTAAATAAAAATTCTTTTCTAAACATAAAAATCTTTTATGAAAGCACTTTAAATCAAGAGTTCTAATCAAGAGTGTGTGTGTGTGATATAACTTGAGCAATCCACCAACTATCTATCCTTTACATTTTTACTAAAAACAAAAAATACAAATTCTATACCTAGACCCAAGTCTTCAACTTCTTGAAGTCTTCACTTGAAGCTTCACATCATCTTGACTTGGTCCAAGCTTGATCCAAAAACTCCTTGGATCACCACATGCAAGCTCCAAATCTTGTTCTTTTAACCTTTGTTGAGCTATGCACCTACTAAGATCTTGATCATGAATCTGTCACTAATTAAACACAAGATCATTAGTAACTATAACTACATGAGTTGATCATCATCAAAACTAGGGCGATAGGCCTTTGGGCCAACAATCTCCCCCTTTTTGATGATGACAAAACTCATGAGGTTATATATGCATGGATTAAAGTAAAGCTTCAAAGAAGCTCCCCCTTAACTCATGCATAATAAATAAGCAATAGATATTCAATGAAGCACATAAAAAATGTATGCAAATGAATGCATGTAAAATAAAACAAATCTTTTATTTCTTGTGATGCATGAGTAAAGGCACAAGTCAAAATCTTTCTCCCCTTAAGTAAGGAACAAATACTTCTCCCCCTTAAGGAAATCATGCAAATAACTCAAATACTTCTCCCCCTTTTTGTCAATCATCAACAAAGGGTTCAAAGTTCAAATCATCAAACAAATTTTCTCCCCCTTTTTGTCAAAAATAAGGAAATCAAGGAGGGTAAAATCAAATCAATCAATAAGATTTATATGCGATATACATTCATGAAGAGGAAGACGTTAAGTTAGCTTCCCTACACATATGCATTACATGAAGAAGGGATGACAAGCCCTAACTCACATAACACATATTATGTAATGCATAAGAGGAGATGTGAAGCTCCCCCTACACACGTATATCATATAAAGAAGAGTTGTCCAAGCTCCTCAATTTATAATATACTCAACATGAATCTACATATGGAAGAGATGTTAAGCTCTCCTTGCATATAGACAATACAAATCAAAAATTTTGAATTTTTCTTTATAAAATAAATTTTGAATTTTTCTTAATAACAACAAATTTTGAGATATATCTTAGAAAGAGATCATCAAATAACACAATTTTGCATGGTTCCAATTGTAAAATAATCAAATTTTGAATTTTTGATACCAATTTCAAAAAAAAAAAAAAAAATACAATGCACAAGCTTATTATGAAATACCAATTTGAAATCTAATTAAGCTTAGCATCAACAATCTTTGTGCTTTAAAGGAAATACCACTTGTAAAATAAGCACAAATAGATAACATATATGTATGACAAGATAATACCAATAGAAATTGATATAATTTGAAGACATTTATACATACAATCAAAATATGGATATACACAACATGAAGTCATATTGATACCAATTGAACATATCCAATGATACCAATTGAAAAGTAAGCATAAGTGTATACATCATATAATCTACCATATGAAGAATTCGAACTAGTTAAATGAATTTGTTTAACAACTAGCACGGAATCCTTCAATCAAGGAATAAATTAAAGGTTTTTCAAGAGATATGCATAAATCACAAAGCACTAAGACACTCTAATCCATAAAGTCCAAATTCAAAAGAAGTGAGTGAACTAGTGTTATGTGGAACATGGCATCATGAAAGTAGCAATAAAGCTCAATATTCCTTAAAAACATAAATTTTGAAAATACGAAAATCATCACAAATTTTTTATATGAAAATCATCAAAATTATATTTCATAGCATATGTATGTTTTGACAAGACATTAAGTATACATACATATCCCCAAAATACAATTGAGTCCTTATAAATAGATTTGCATGAAAAGCAAATGACTCAAGGGTTATCCATGTATATTTTAATGTTTTGGCAAAAGAAACTTATACATGAAATGAAATCACATGATCAAAACATAAATCCAAATGGGAATACAAGTTTAAGAATGTAATGATCATCAACATAAGGCTATACTAGTACATCTAATAGGCACAAATAAGCATTCAACCCAATCATATATAGATTTATTTGTGGTCCATAAGGTGTACAAGTATAAATCCAAGTGTTGACAAATACTAACATCTAAACTAATATTCAATACAATGAAGCATCAAAATTTTGAAATCACAAAAGAATTTATCCATAAAATTGTAAAATACCAATTGTAAAATAGGATCATGTGTAAATCTCAAAGGCTATTTGAAGAATAACTAACTAGCATAAAGTTTTTGAAAAACTAGTTAAAGATCCTTCAAATACATCAAATTCAAATGTTTTTCATAAATACTACTAAGTACATAAAAGTTCAAGCACTCATAGTCCATAAAGCTCCAAATTATATGTTTTCTTAAAGATGAGTGTTCAAAGGTTATGTAAATAGTATCTTCATGAAAGTAGTCATTGAAGCCCAAAACGATCATAAGTCAAATTTTTTTTTTAACAACAAATCATGAAAAATCATTTTTCACTAAAATCAACAATTTTCATGGTATATGTATGGTTTATACAAATCTAACAATATGCATACATATCCCAAAAATAAAAGAGTCTATTAAATGTTTGCATGAAGGCAAGAGACTCACGGGTATACATGTATATTTATTAGATTTGAATTAAACATGCATATACATGAAGTAAATCACACAAAAAAAAATTGGCAAAAACATGTATAAAAGAGAATCATCAAAACTAGATTATACACATGCATAGAGTGGATACAAGTGAGCATGAAGTTCAATCATATATGAGTCAATTGTAATTCACTATGTGTACATGTATAAATGCAAGTTTGACAAATTCTACATCCAAGCATGTAACTACCACATAAAGCACACAAAATCTTAAAACATGAACATGCTATGAATATGATAAAAGTATAAAGCATGTACATAAATAAAATAGGAGTTTAGAGGTTGTTACCAACTCCAAAGCTCCAAGTATGGTGGTTGTCCCACCAAGCTCCTTGATAGTGATGCAACCAAGTGTATGTCCATCATGTCCATTGCAACCACTACCAAGGTACCAACCTTCTCACGTTTTGTGAGATCCCACACCTACATCAAAATCAAAAGGTGGGGGTTTTGGTACCCATGTTTTCTTGGGTCCTTTGGGGTTAGCATTGTTGTAAGGAACCCAAAATCTATTATACTTAGCAAAATATAAATATGGTTCTTATCAAAACAATATCTTGCTAGATGGCCTTTGCGGCCGCAATGTGTACAAATGTACACCTTAGCATGATGCTTATGAGTGTGATTGTGATCGTGATGTGCACCATAAGCATGAGCATGATGATGTGCATGAACATGGGGAACTTGTTTCTTTTGAAACAAAGATTCCAACTTAGAATGATTAAATGCACAAGAGTTCAAAGTTGAACTCAAATTATTCATTTTATTTTTCAAGTTCTTAATCTCATTAGTGGTAGCATGAAAGGCATGATGAGATGAAGAATCATTTTTCTTTTTCTTCTTAGCAACAAAATCTTTTCTTTTTCAACAAATTTTCTTTTCAAAGTAGTATTTTCTTGCAAAATATCTTCTTTTTGTTTTTCCACCAAGACAATCTTTTCTTTCAAAGTATTGTTTCCTTCACACAAAATACTCAATTTAGAAAATAAGGAAACATTCTCATTTTTCAAATCTTCTTTTTCTTTTTCTAAGCATGCGACTTTATTTCTAAGTGAAACATTTTCATTAAGCATGCAATCAAATTCCTTTTTCAAAATCTTGTTATCTTTTTCTAAACATGCAATGTTATCTCTACATGAATCATGATCTACATGCATGCTAGCAAGATCCTTTTTCAAATTTTTAATTTCTTTCTTTTTCATGTCATATTTTTCAAGCAATAATTGGCAAAATGTATTAAGCTCATCATATGACATAACATTATCATCGGATTCGGAGTTTACCTCAAGGGGGTTATCCCCTTGGACCATGTAGCACTTGTTGGAGGTGTCGCTTCCAACATCCGAATCGCTCCCCGCATAGTATTGTTCATTTTCGCCAAGGGAGATGAGGGTGTTCCATACTACAAAAGCCATATCAATATTAGCAACCCTACATAAATAATCATCATTTAGGGTGCTCTTTAAAGCATGTAGGGCTTTTGTATTAGCCTCAAGATTCTTACCATCTATACAATAAGCATTATTAGTAGTGGCAAGATATACATTATAACCTAGGGCTTTTAGGAATAATGACATCTTAACTTTCCAAATGTGGATGTTAAGAATATCAAAGGTGGGTGGTGACATAAAGTCCATGGTGAGGTGTGTGTGTACAACAAATATTGTGATTAGCCCAAATGTAGGATCTTTAACTCTTAGGTTGTTAGACCCAATATCAAGAGCACTAGCTCTGATACCAATTGTAAGATCACCTAGGGGGGGGTGAATAGGTGATGGCTAATCTAAAGGTCACTTATGAACAAATAATGCGGAATTAAAACTAAGTTGACCAAATTAAAACTTCTTTTAATTAAACACTTATGTATAACACAAGAGTGTTGCCGAATTCCCTTGCGAGGCTCTGGACAAGCTCCTCTAGATTTCCCTTGAATGGGTTGAGGTGCCGCGTTGGCTCTCTTGGTTGAATACTAGTGTTAACAACAATCCCAAGCAAGTATGTATATCAATTATGAGCACAAGGGAATATATCATGCATATATAAGATGAACACAATAATTGAATGCAAGATATAAAATAGAGACAAAGAGAGAGAGAGGGAAGAGTAAGCAATCGCAAACACAAAGGGTTTGTTTCGAGGTTCGAGCACACTTGCTCTACATCCCCGCCTTCGACACACGAAGGATTTCCACTATGCAAGATCCCACCGGATCTCTCCTCGGTGCCGTACACCTACAAACCCTCGGACTCCCAAGTCCCGTACACACGCAAGTCCACCGACTCGCCGAGGCCGTACCTCGAATCACCAAGAGTTCACAACCGAACTCCAACCACAACGAGCACACTTGCCCGCTTCCTCAAAGTACAAAGAAAAATCTCTTTGATGATCACAACACTTGATCACCTAAAGAGCACTCTCACTACAACACACCTATAGGAATATCTAGCAATGGATAGCTCAAGTGTGGTGTGAGAAAAGCAAGGAAAGACTATGGTGAAAAACTCAAAGAATCACTTAACACTCTCTTGATAAAAACTCCCTTTAAGATGGGAAATATTTGCACTCAAATATGTGGAGAGAACTTCTGAAATCAGTTGGAAAAAAACTAGCTCAAAGGTCTCCAAAATCTTAACCTCAAAACAGATGACAAGATCCCAATTTATAGGCTGCAGAAAATAGAGCCGTTGGGAATCTGTCAGTGCTGTCGGTCGACCGCGGTCGACCGGCCAACGGTCATTTTTCTGACCGTTGCAGCCACCGGTCGACCGGCTCGGTCGACCGACCTCCTGGAGCAGAGGGCATTTCCTCTATCGGTCGACCGGCTCGGTCGACTGATTTTTTCCAGAGAGCAAAGCTCTCTTGGTCGGTCGACCGACCCGGTCGACCGGCCACTGTGCTGACAACGTGCATAGGGCTGTGCACATTGGTCGACCGGTCCGGTCGACCGACATGGCCTGTCAGCCAGTCTCCAGGTCTGAAAACAGGATTTAAAAATCTTTTATAAAATCCTAAAAATACATAGAAATTCTACAAAAATAGTTTTACCAATATACTTGAAAGAACAAACATGCTTGCACAAAATCAAGACATGTTATATATGTTTTGGTCTATTTTTGTAACTTGGAAATATTAGCTCAATAACTAAAATGTATTTTTCCAAAACATGTTTTTCCAAACTTGTTTTTCTAAATCTTCATCAAATACAAAAACAAGATATTTGAGTTCATTTAAAAGCATGGTGTGTATGGATATGATCCACTACACAATCAATATGGAATATCTATGTTTTTGACATAAAGCTCTAATCATGATTTTGATTTAAAGATATGAACTATGAAATACCAAAATCCAAGATAAATATTTTGTCTCAAAGAAAATCTTTGTTCTAAATAAAAATTCTTTTCTAAACATAAAAATCTTTTATGAAAGCACTTTAAATCAAGAGTTCTAATCAAGAGTGTGTGTGTGTGATATAACTTGAGCAATCCACCAACTATCTATCCTTTACATTTTTACTAAAAACAAAAATACAAATTCTATACCTAGACCCAAGTCTTCAACTTCTTGAAGTCTTCACTTGAAGCTTCACATCATCTTGACTTGGTCCAAGCTTGATCCAAAAACTCCTTGGATCACCACATGCAAGCTCCAAATCTTGTTCTTTTAACCTTTGTTGAGCTATGCACCTACTAAGATCTTGATCATGAATCTGTCACTAATTAAACACAAGATCATTAGTAACTATAACTACATGAGTTGATCATCATCAAAACTAGGGCGATAGGCCTTTGGGCCAACAGTTTAGGAAACATATTTTAAGTGATTCATATTGCTTGAATGTTACCTTTTGCTTTATACTTGTACACTGCACTAAAAAGCCTAAGGGCATATCCTTAAACAAGATCAGGTGGGGAAGTCATTACCCTTCCTTAGCCCAAAAATCAACTCCTCACTCACTAACCTAGCCTAACATAAAATTAAATAGACGTTGGCCCTAGGGACATCTCGGACTCAAATAAGGGATTGATCTAAGGGGGAAGTTGTTAGAAGTTGCCTCTTGCCAAATCAGTGTCTAAGGTTGGAGATTGAGGGGCGAAAACCCCGAAGGCTAGTGGTTTGACATAATTAGGCCCGTTGCTTAGGCACGGATACCTCCCACCAATCTTGCCCCTACCTTGCCGATTAACTTGTGGTCAGGTTCTGCAATATACCTCCTATGGATAATCAACAGTTAGGAGTCGTCTAGGTCTAAGCTCTATCCTAACATAGGCTAGATTTTTCTTTATTTTCTTGTTTGTTTATTTGTTTGTTTTTGTTTGTTCTTGTGAAAATGGATTATAATTACAATTATTCTGATTATAACTCAAATCTATATTTCACCCCAACCTCTTTCAATTTAGATATTACCAACTCGGTATTACATAACTCTAACCAACTAAGTATGCCAAATTGGTCTTATCCGAATCAATATATGCTCCAATCTCATTATTATAAATAAGAATGGGACAATCATCATCACTCTTCACTAAGTCAGTGGGGATACAACTCCACTGAGTCTTACTATCAACAACCTTACCAACAAACAACTTCATATAATTCATACCAAGACCAACCTATAGAAGAGAAATCTTTTTTAGAAAAGACTTTTAAAGCCTTCCTTGAGTCCACACGATAAGTACAAATCATAGCAGACTCAATTCTCCCAAACGATTTCCAAATCTAAGATCCTTACTCTAATTTTCAAGTTCAACAACAAGAAGACCCTGTTGACTTAGAAAAGAATATGGAATTCAGATTTAGTCCCAAAATGATTGTATTCAATCCCAAACGGATTTTCTCAAATCTCTTAATAGGTTAGAAGCAAAAGTGAGTCATTTGGTCAACACAATTAATGATAGGAATGAGAAAACTCTGCCTAACATATTTTCGACCATTGCTGATTCTCCTAGCCATATTGACGAAGAATCATGGTATCTTGGAGATTTTAACCAATATTCAATTTTACCACAAAACTTTGAACTTGACCAATATCAACCCATTGACAAATTGGCAAGTTTTCATTTCAATGAGATTGAACTGGAAGATGAATGTGTACCAATTCTCAATATTATGATTCAGTTTCACTTTTTGAATCTATGCTGACTCCGGTTCCTTACCCGATTTGGACCCAATTCCAAAGCCAACATCGATTCCTATCCCTATAGAGTTTGAACACGAACCACCTATTTTGGATAGTCATATTCCATTGTTGGGAAATGAATGTGTACTTGAATTTTATGATTTGGACCAAACCCATGAACCAACTCTGACTCTTGAACCTAAACTTGATTGAGTTTTATTCTCGAGTCAGTATCGGTTCCTATTCCCTTCATTATTGAGCCCAAATCATCCATTCCACAAAATCACATTCCATTGTTGGACCAAGGTTTAGATCAATATGACTCCGTGATGATACCCAAGATTGGTCATATAACTGGGAAAAATTTTATGCTAGGTTCTTGCATGATCCTATTCATATTGGGGAATATAAAAATCTAAAAAAGAAAGAGGTCATAAAAGGTGAGTTTCATGAAAATTCACAGTATCTAGATTGGGCAGAAACGCTTGGCCCAATAAGACCACCACCAGAACCACCACCTTGAGGTGACAATTTTCCTTCCCTTTCTCTTTTTTCATACATTATTGCATTTCATTCATACATTGAGGACAATGCATGAGTTAGGTGTGGGGGAGAGTTTACTAACATGCTAACTTTACTAATTTAAAAAAAAAGTTCTTTCTTTAAAACTTTTGAAAAGGAAAATAATACTTTGACTTATTTTTGTAAAAAATTAAGTTAATTTTAAGGAATAAGAGGATCATAATTAGGATTTCTTATACTTGGTCAAAATAAAATTATTTGTTTGATTTTGAGGTTAGAAAGAAAAACTGGAAAAAGTTATTTAGTCTTGAATTTTACCTTGATGAAATATGCATACTTTATACACTTACACACTTAGGGTTCTAAAACAAAGATTCTTATGCCTTATATAATATATATATATATATATATATATATATATATATATATATATATATATATATATATATATATATATATATATACTTATATCAAAAAAAATTCTCCGATTAAGCTGGGTATTTGTGCCTCATAAAGTATAAGTATTCACGCATAAAAGTGGTTCATATAAATAAAAATCCTTAGTTTTGTGGCCTTGTTTGGTCGAGTCCTAAGTCCTTGGGGTGTTTTCTCACCGGTGCCCTAACATTGTCTGGCTTGAAAGTCACCGACTAAGGCTTGTTACATGGGCGAATTAGAAAGCCTAATAGAGCTAAGGGATATTATCGCCATAAATTAAAAAAAAAGAAAATAATAAGGCATAAGAGTTAGAGTTGAAGAATCCTGAGCCAAATTTTCACGGTCACAAGATGCATATGACTTAGGGTAAAATAATAGATTAGATGAGAAATACAATTTTAATCGTTACCTTGGTTGAAAACTAGTTTTTGAATAAACACTAAGTTTAGGAAAAACTATGTTTTGATAATCCTATGACTTATAAATTACTTCAAATTTTACATTAATATTTCAAATATTTTTTTCCTTTCAAAATGCGTTTTCAAAAAAATACCAACAATTTATTTCTTTTTCTTCATGGATTTTGTGGGTGCAATCTACTGAAAACCCTCACGAGACAAAACTCATCCTCTAGGGGTAACCTAGAGGTTTAAACTGATTGTTGCACGTGCTAAGTGCAACCGTGGATTCTACGAAAGTGAGTTAGGTTTGATCAGTTTAGTTTTTCTTTTTTTCTTTGTTTTGCTCGACAACGAGCAAAAGATAAGTGTGGGGGTGTGTTTGGACACAAATATTGCATAAAAATTATTACATTCCTACATATATTCTGTAATGAATATTGCAAATAACTTGTCTTAATGTCTTAATTCATGCAGGGTATCATAGGGAGAAAATAATCATGAAATTTATCCAATTAAATTCAAAAGTTCAAAAGAAAGGGGATCGATTCAAATCCAAAGGTTCGATAAGCTATCTTATTTGAAAACTTGATATATTAGATAAGATAATATCATCTAATTTTAAGGAAAAAATGGATTATTTAAAAACCCTATCAGTTTTGCTGAAGATAAATGTATATCTTATCAATTCTAAAAGACAAACTGAAAATCAAAGAGGATAAATGGATAGAGAGAAGATCAACGGATGAGATGAAGCAATTTAAATTCGGATTCAGGCTGGATACAGTTTAGATTTTAATCATAACTTTCTCTACGAAAACTCAAATCTAATAATTCAAACTGCTGCAAAAAGAAGACTTAAAGGGCTACAATTCTTTTGTTGATCACTTGTTCCAATTCTATCATTTGATAAGTGATATTTAGCAATCAACACGCGAACAAGCTGCAAATCAGAATTGAATTTCTGGATAAATCAAATCAAGTTTGCAGATAAGGGAGAATTCAAATTAAGAAATATACAGCTCTTTCTATCTTCATTCTATCCCTCTGGTTTTCTCCTATAAATACCCTCATACCTCGAAGGCAGAAAGGGCACCACTTCAGAGAGAGCTTTACTTTAGATTTTTCTTTTTTCTTCAATATAATTTTTATTTTTCTTTTATTTTTGTTTTTAGCTTAGGTTAGAGAGAGTTACATGATTAAAGGAGAGGAAGTTATTGTAGAGTGACACTATTGTAATCTTTTCTTCAAGAATCTTATATTGAAGGTGACAATCAATGGAGGTTTCCCACTTTTCTTCATTGTCCTCGATCTCGCCGAAGCCTTACTTTCCTTTATTCTTTTCTATTACCTTTCTTTACTCCATGCTAAGGTAAATTTCATTATGGTTCAACAGTAGAGGTAAATATTCTTCTTTTATTTCTTTTTATTTTTGATTTTTGTATCAACACTTTTCTTTATCTCTTTTTGTTTCTTTTTCTTTTATAATTAAAATAAAACAACACCACAATCTCTTCTTCTACCATCTTCTCTTAACTTCACTTAATATTTTTATTCTCTTTTATAAACTGAGAAGATAAGTATTAATTAGTTTTTGTAAATTAAAAAAAGAAACTTACATAACGCTTCCATCGCTGTCCCTCCTTGTGGATCATGACCCGTTAGCCCTGTTGGCCCAGAGGCCTTCCACTCTAGTTTTAATGATGATTAACTCATGTAGTTATAGTTTACTAATAATCTTGTGATATTTAGTTTCAGATATTTAACCAAGTTATTAGTAGGTGATTAGCTTCAACAAAGGTGTTTTGGAACTTTCACATGGTGATTCAAGAGTTCGAGCGTCAAAGTTCACATCTAACACTCGGTTGGAGTCAAGCTCGGTGGATCGCGTTTGGATCGAGTCAACTTGGAGACGACGTTCTACAAGAAGGATTAGGTTTGTTTAGTTTAAGTTTTGTTTAGATCCATTGTAAAGATTAGATAGTGTGATATGCTCAAGTTCACAACACACACACACTTGTTTTAAGTTTCATGTTTTGGTTTTGGTTTTCGGTTTAACCGATTTTGGTTTTCATGGATAGATAGAATCAAAACAAGTTTACATGGTTTAATGTATATTAGATTTGATCTATATACATCTATGCTTCACATACTTAGAAAAACTTATTTTGATACACTATTCATGTGTTTGGAGTTTTGTATTTAGACAAAACCAATTTTTGGATTTAATGTCAAAAATATAGATATAATACCTTTCATGTATATTGGATTCTATCCATATACTATATGCTTCAAAGTTGTTTAAATATCATTTTTTTGTATTTATGTGTTTGAAAAAAACGGATTTCCATTTCAAAAATTCTATTTTGAAAAATACAGAATTTGGTTTAAGGCAAATTTTTCAAGTCACAAAAATGGTTCAAAAAGTTTGAAATATGTGTTGAATTTTTGTCACACATGTTTGTATTTCAAAGATATAATAAGAACTGATTTTTATGAAACTTATGTGATTTTATGGGATTTAATTAAAGATAAAAACCTAAGTTTTTAAGACCTATATTAGGCTGGACTGGCTGACTGCCGGTCAACCGGGCCGGTCGACCGTAGCAGTGGGCGGTCAACCGGGCCGGTCGACTGACGTGCACAGAGCGTGCACGCAGCCAAGCTGGGGAGGCCGGTCGACCGGGTCCGGTCGACCGCCAGAGAGCTCTGCTCTCTGGAAAAGCCTTCAGTCGATCGGATAGAGAGTCTGCTCTCTGTATCCGGCTTCGGTCGACCGGCGGTCGACTGGCCAAAGTGTCGTTGCTCTTTGGATCCAGTCCCGGTCGACCGGGCGGTCGACTGGCAGGCGCAACGGTTAAAATTTTGACCGTTGGCCGGTCGATCGGAAGGGCAATCTGGCCCTTTTCAGCTGCCAACGGGCAGATTTGAAATGAGGGTATAAATACCCCATTTCTTGGTTGTTTTCAAGAAGAATTTCAAGAGCAAAATTTCTCTCATTTACAAGTGTTTTAATACAAGTTTTCAAAAGTGTTTTTAAGTTTAAAGATTTGATCTTTAATTTGTTTTAAAATGGTTGGAAAATTCAAAGAAAAAGAAAGTCTTTGGGATTGTTTTTTATCTTCATTTTTATATCAATTCTAGAAGTTTTCCCAAGAGTTTTTCTTTGTGATTTTGATTTTCAAACTCTTTATTTCTCACACTTGAGCTTATCATTCTATCCTATCTATAGGATCTTTGTTTTAGTGAGAAGATTGGTTTGTGGTTGTTAGACCACCAAGTTGTAAACCTTCCATCTTTGTGATATCCCTCTAGTGAGAGGTGATTGAGTTGTTATCCCTCAAGTGTGACGTGATAGTGGAAGTGGTATTTGGCTCCCTCTAGTGAGAGGTGGAGATTGTGATGGAATCCCTCAAGTGTGAGGTGATTGTTGTTTGTGTGGCTTTGTGCCTATCCCTTTAAGTGTAGAGGTGATTTATTTTGTGCCTTGCCTCTAAGTGTAGAGGTTGTATTTGTTGGAGAGAGGAGTTGTGTACTCCCGATTGTATTTGCCCCAAATCCTCAGTGGAGTTTCCCTGTGTGGGAAGTCCTGTGTGGACGAGTTAGTGGAAATCCTTCTGTGTGAAGGCGGGGACGTAGAGCTGTGCGCTCGAACCTCGAAACATATATTGGTGTTTGCGTTTCATCCACTTTCTCTAACTCTCTTTCTTACATTTGTGCATTGATTCATATTATCATATCATATACATGCTTGTGTTGATTGTGTGTGCCCATACTTGTGTTTAACCAAGAGAGCTTTACATAGCACCTCAACTCTTATTCAGAGGAATTCAGAGGAGTTAGTCCAGAGCCCTTCACCGAGAATTCTGCTACACTCGTTGGTTACACTAAGTGTGTTACATTAAGTTTTTAATTCCGCATTATTGTTCATTAGATTAGCCTTACACCTATTCACCCCCTCTCTAGGTGTATTTTCAATTGGTATCAGAGCCTACGCTCCTGATATTAGGTTTAACCACCTAGGAGTGTGATCTTGGTTGCTAATCTATCATTTGCATTTGCATATATTATTGTTTACACACATTCATGGACTTCATGACCCCACCTATGTTTGATACTTCCAACATTATTGTTTGGAAGGCTAGGATGTCCATGTACCTAAAAACCCTAGGCTTCATGTTTTCCTTGCCGCTACCAAGAAACCTTATCTTGGTAATAGCATGCATATAGAGGCCAATGCACAAGCCCTAAAGGCACTTAGAGTATCTCTTAGTAAAGAATATTTAAATATGATTTCTCATTGTGTTTCCGCCTTTGCAGTGTGAAACATCTTGACCTCTCCAAAGCTTTAATTGCCAATCCAAGTGGAGAAGGAATCTAGTGAGGATGAATCCGAATAACGATGCTACTTGATCCAAGGGAATGACTCCCTTGAGGTACATTCGGATACTCAACTAGATATTGCTAGTTCTTCTTATGATGATTATGTTGATCCTGATGCATTGAATGAAGAGCTATCTATTGTTTGTGAGAACTTTCTTGAAAAATATAAAGTTTTGAAAAAGAAAAATTTTGGACTTAACAAAGAAAATAAGGATTTGTGTTCAAAACTTGATTTGGTCTTGCAAGAGAAGGTTGAGATTTCAAATGAAAGGGACTCATTGAAATCCCAACTTGAACTTGTCTTAAATGAAAACAAGATTTTGAAAATAAAAATGATTATGAAAATGTTTTGAAGAAAAATGAAGTTCTATCTTCAAAACTTGTTTATGTTTTAAAAGAAAATGATTCTTTGAAAAACGAAATTATTTCTATTTCAAAAGAATTGGATTTAGTTTCTAAGAAAAATGTTTCTTTGAAAAATAACTTAGATTCACATGTTTGCCATGCTAGTGTAGCTTCACATTCTAGCTCATCTATTGTATGCTTCACTTCTTCAAACATTGAAAATGATATAAATTTATTAAAGAAGAATGTTGAATGTTTGGGCTCCACTCTGAGCCATTGTGCCATGAACCATACACGTTTGGAATCTATATTTTGAAAGAAACAAGTTCCTCCTATACATGCACACAAACCACGGCATACACATGCTCCTTACGTTCACACTCATCACACTATGTATGTTCATGTGTACATATGTACACATTGTGGTAAGGGCCACCTTGCTAAATTTTGTTATGATAGGATGCATGATTCAAATTTAGCAAATAAATTTATTTGGGTTAGGAAAGGAGCTAACCCCCATGGACCGAAAAGAGTATGGGTACCAAAGACCACTCCTATTTTATTTGATGTAGGTGTGGGCTCTCACATGACGTGAGAGTGATGGTGCCTTGAGGTGGATGCGTTCCGAGCTTAATGGTGACTATTTGGATGCATCACTTTCAAGGGGAGTTTGGTGGGAGGACCACCATGGTTTGGAGATATGGAGATGTGCCCTATTGGTTTTGGTAACGATCTCTAACTCCCATTATGTTTACATGCTTTCATATTATTCATTTTTAGCATGTTTTGATGTTTCATGACTAGTATGTTAAATGACATGATTATTAGACTTGTGATATGCATGATTAGTAATTGAGACACCCATGTTTATATAGATTTATATTAGTGTTCTCACTTTAGTTTAACTAATGTGTATGTCCTAGTTCTAACACATGTGCATTTACCATAATGATTATATAAGTTTTGTTTTAATTTCTATGCTTCATGTTTTGACTACATATTTAGATGTTAGTTTTCATTAAAACTTGAAAATATACTTGTACAACTAGTGAGCCACAAATAGATTATTATATATTTGTGCTTGATTGCTCATTTGTACTCATTAGATGTGAAAACACCTAGAGGGGGGGTGAATAGGTGATATGGCTAATCTATAAACTAAATGCGCTAAATGCGGAAGCTTAAAAACTAATTGCAACACACTTAGTACAACACACAAGTGTAGCCGAATTCCCCGTGAAGGGCTCTGGACTAACTCCACTTGATTCCCCTAGATAAGGGTTGAGGTGCTATATGAAGCTCTTGTGGTTAAGTACAAGTGAGGCACACACAAACAATCCAAGCATATAATGAATAAGCAATATGAATCAACGCAAGGACAACACAAGCAAATATGATATGAATGAATGATGCTATGTACAACACAAATAAAGGAGAGAGAGTTTAGAGATAATGGATCAAACGCAAACACAAAGATATGTTTCGAGGTTCGAGCCCCTAGCTCTACGTCCCCGCGTTCACCGAGAAGGATTTCTAATCCACTATACTCCCACCGAGGGAACCTCCACCGAGGAGGATTTGTTACAACAAGGGAGTACCGAACTCCTCTCTCAAACACCGCCTCACAACCGAGGGGTAGGCCCGTAGCCAAAACAACCACAACACCTCTACCGAAGAGGGTTACAAACACCAACTCCACCTTTCACTAGAGGGAGCAAACAACAACCGATTCCACCTCAACAAGAGGGAGTAAACAACAATCCTCAACCTCTACCAAAGAGGGAGCAACCCAATCAAAGCAAGGGTTTTACAACAAGTGGTTACAAAGACCACAAACTCTCTTTTTCCACAAAAACAAAGATCCTAATAGATTAGGATAGAGATATAGCTCAAGTGGATATCAAGGTGTTTTTGGAAATCAAGTAACAAAGAAAAACTACTTGGGAAATCTCTTGTAGATGATAGAAGTGAAAATTCAAAACAATATCCCAAAAACCTAGTTTTCTTTAATTTTCCAAAACCCTTGAAAAACAATAAAGATGAAATCTTTAAGCTTTAAAACTCTTTTAAAAATAGCATAAAATACTTGGGAAACTGAAAATTTTCTCTTGTAAAAACCTTAGCCAAAATCCCAAGCAAATGGGGTTTATATAGCCCAATCCAGAAAACTAGCCGTTAGGCTGATCTGGCAGCCTGACAGGCCTGCGGTCGACCGGCCCGGTCGACCGCCAACGGTCAAAAATATGACCGTTGGGAAAATCCAGTCGACCGCCCGGTCGACCGCCCAGATACAGAGAGCAGGCTCTCTGGTCCGGTCGACCGGCCGGCCGGTCGACCGGCCCTGTGTCTGCCAGACGTGCACAAGGCTGTGCACGTCGGTCGACCGCAACGGTCGACCGGCCAATGGTGCGGTCGACTGCCCGGTCGACCGACCTGGCCTGTCAGCCACAGTCTGGGTCAGAAACTGGGTCAGAAAAACATGTAAAAATATTTCTAAAAATTCTTTTAACTCTTCTAAAAATCCCCAAAAATAGTTTTAAACATTTTGCATTGATATATAAACATGTGATAGATATTTCAACTCAAATATCAAGCAATATAAACTATTTTTGTGTCTTATCATTTTTACCAAAAACCAAAACTTGTATTTTACCAAACTTGAATTTTTCAATACATGAATAGGGAAGTCAAAATAAGTTTGTTTAAGAAGTTTAAGCATGCATGTATAAATAGAAAACATCTACTATACATATAAACCATTTAAACTTGTTTTGATCTATTATCCATGAAAACCAAAATCCAAAACATGAAACGTGTGTGTATGTGCACTTGAGCATATCAACTATACTTATCTTTACACATGGATCTAAAACAAACTCTAAACTATGGATACCTAAGTCTTTTTGACGATCTTCATCTTCAAGTCGACTCGGTCCAAATACCGTGATCCAACGACATGGCTATGAATGATCTTGACGCTCGGGCTCGGGAATCACCATGTGAAAGCTTCCAAACTCCTCTTTTTGAAGCAATCACCAACTAATATATTGCTTAATGATCTGTAACTAAAATCACAAGATTATTAGTAAACATAACTACATGAGTTAATCATCATCAAAACTTGAGGGAAGGCCTCCGGGCCAACAATCTCTCCCTTTTTGATGATGACAAAACTCATGGAGTTATATATGCATGGATTAAAGCTAAGCTTCAAAGAAGCTCCCCCTTAACTCATGCATAAACAAATAAACATAATTATGCAATGAATATGAAACATGTTAAACATGCATAGATATGCATAAACAATAAAAGGTTCTAGATATCAATGAAATTTTCAAAAACAAATAAACATACTCTAGATACCAATTAAACTTAGTATATGCAAAATCATAAATATGCATATAAAAACTCAAACTCAAAATCTTTCTCCCCCTTTTTGTCAATCATCAACAAAAGGGTAAAAACAATAAAAATAAAAATGAGAACATTGTATTTATTGTTTCTCCCCCTTTTTGTCTAAAACAAAAAACAAAGTCAATAAGGGGTGACTTTAAAGCATGATATCAATTAAAAAAAAATATGTCAATGAAGTGCCTCTTGATATCAATTAAAAAAATGAAAACAACATTTTGATACCAATTGAAATAATTGTTCATTTTAAACATATGATATCAATGGAAATTATTATTTTCTATCATAAAGTAAGGGAACAAAATACCAATTGAAAACTAAAATATAAGTTTTCTCCCCCTTTATGAAAAACCAACTAAAAACATGCATAAGCTTGTTTAAAGATACCAATTGAAAAACTTAATCAATTGAAACATGATATTCATTTAAACATACAAGCTTAAACATAAACAACATATATATGTATGAAAAATTTAATACCAATCAAAATTGATACTATTGGAATAGAAAGCATACATACATACAAACATATATGAGTATACAAGAAAGGTCAAAATTGATACCAATTGAAAGAATTTCAATGATACCAATTGAAACAACAATAATGATCAAGTGTATATCTCATATTCCTAACCTCCCAACACATGCTTATGTTTAAAAGATTTTCAATGTAAATCATACACAAGGCATGGTCTCCCAACCAACCGCCCGTAGAAGGTAGGGGTTTTCAAAAATTGGTTTAAAAAAATTAAGTATGTTTGAAAAACTCTACCAAGATGAAGAATACGAACTAGTTAAATGAAAAACTTGTTAACTAATACGAAATCCTTCAAGTAAGGAATAAAACAAAATTATTTTTCATGAAACATGAAATTTACATGATACAAAACACTCTAAATCATTAAGGCACATATCAAGCTGATGAAAACAAAGTCATGAGAAACCAATAAATAAGGTGAGTGCACAAGTGTTATGTGAAACATATAATCATGAAAATATTCAATTAAGCTCAATATTCCTTAAAACATGAAAACATGAAAATCATTAAAACTATTTAATCTTCAAGGCATATGTATGTCTTATACAAACTAAAGTATACATACATATCCAAACACGAGTCCACAAAAATATATGCATGAAGGCACGTGGCTCAAAAGGATGTATATGTATAACAATAATTTGGATAAAATGGACATATACATGAAGTTAAACATAAACACAAAAACATGAAACATGAATAACTAAATTTTCATTAAAACAAATGTCATTTCAAGGTATATGTATGAGTTGTCAACACAAGAAGTATACATACATATCCCCAACACAATTGAGTCCATAAATAAAGATTTGCATGAAAAGCAAATGACTCAAGGGGTATACATGTATATCTTAAAGTTTGGCAAAATAAACATATACATGAAATGAAAACTCATAAAACAAATCCAAAAATAGGAATACAAGTTTAAAATGCATGAATCATCAAAACTAGACTATACTAGCACATCTAATGGGTTCAAATAAACATTCAAGCTCAAACACATATAGATTTATTTGTGACCCACTATATGCACAAGTATATACCTAGTTTTAATAAAAACTAACATCTAAACACGTAATCAACGCATGAAGTATAAAAATAAGATATGAATAAGCATGAAAAACATAAACATGATTATTATGTAAATTCACATGTTATTAGAACTAAGATTGACATGATAGCTAAACAAAGGTGAGAACACTAAAATAATGGTCCATATTAAACATGGGTGTCTCAAAAGGCTATACATGCATGTCAAGAGTCTAATAATCATGGCATTTACACAATAATCTACAAACATCAAAACAAGCTATAAACTATAATTATGAAAGCATGTAAATAATAAATGGGAGTTAGGAATCGTTACCAACACCAAGAAGGCAACTTTCCTTGTCTCCAAAATAATGGTGGTCCTCTCCACCAAACATCCCTTGAAAGTGATGCATCCAAATAGTCATCATGAGGCTCGGAACGCATCCACTCCAAGGTACCGCTACTCTCACGTCATGTGAGAGCCCACACCTACATCATAAACAAGAGGGGTGGTTTTTGGTACCCACAACTTTTGGGTCCATGGGGGTTAGTACCTTCTCTAACCCAAACAAAATTATTTGCTAAATTACAATCATGTAGACGATCAAAGCAAAATTTAGCAAGGTGGCCCTTACGTTCACAATGTGTACAAGTGTACACACGAGCATACATGTGATGGGTGTGTCCGTGAGGAGCATGTGTATGCCGTGGGGGGTGTGCATGAATAGATGGAACTTGTTTCTTTAGAAACAAAGATTCCAAACGTGTATGACCCACTACACATTGGCTCAAAGTGGAGCCCAAACAATCAACACTCTTCTTAAGCAAGGATATATCATGTTCAATTAAAGAAGAGGTGGCACATGCAATAGGTGAAGTGTGTGATACTACGCTAGCATGGCAAACATGTGAATCTATTTCATTTTTCAAAGATTTATTTTTATTTAAACAAATTTCTAATTCTTTTGAAATAAATTCAATTCCATTTTTCAAGGAATGGTTACCTTTTAAAACAAAATCAAGTTGTGAAGTTAAAGATTCATTTTTCTTCAAAACATTTTCACAATCATTTTTATTTTTCAAAATTTTATTTTCATTTAACACAAGATCAAGTTGAGATTTTAATGAATCCCTTTCATTAGAAATCTCCTCTTTCTCTTGTAAAACCATGTTAAGCTTAGAAGACAAATTCTCTTTTTATTTATTTAAAGCACAAGTCTTCTTTTTCAAAATCTTATATTTTTCAATTAATTTTTCACAAACAATTGAAAGTTCTTCATTCAAAGCATGTGCATCAACAAATTCATCACATGAAGAACTAGAATCAAAACTATCCAGTTGAGTTTCCGAGTGTACCTCAAGGGAGTCATTCCCTTGGACCGTATAGCATTGTTGTGGCTCGGATTCATCTCCACTAGATTCTTCCTCCGGTTGGATTGGCAATTGAAGCTTGGAGGAGGTTGTGGTTGTCAACTGGTTCCACACTGCAAAAGCGGAATCAAGATTAGAAACATGTAAAAGATAATCTTTAGGAAGTGTGCTTCTAATGGCCTCAAGGGCTTGTGCATTGGCCCCTATATGATTGCTATTACCAAGATAGCATTTCTTGGTAGCGGTAAGGAAAACATGCAAACCTAGGGTCTTTAAGTAACAACTCATCATAACCTTCCAAACCTCAAGTCTAGAGATATCAAACATAGGAGGGCTATCCATGAGTGCAAACTAAATGTGTGCAAGCAAACAAATGTGCAAATACAAATGAAAGATTAGCAAACCAAGATCACACTCCTAGGTTGTTAAACCTAAGTATCAGGAGCGTAGGCTCTGATACCAATTGAAAACACCTAGAGGGGGGTGAATAGGTGATATGGCTAATCTATAAACTAAATGCGCTAAATACGGAAGCTTAAAAACTAATTGCAACACACTTAGTACAACACACAAGTGTAGCCGAATTCCCCGTGAAGGGCTTTGGACTAACTCCTCTTGATTCCCCTAGATAAGGGTTGAGGTGCTATATGAAGCTCTTGTGGTTAAGTACAAGTGAGGCACACACAAACAATCCAAGCATATAATGAATAAGAAATATGAATCAATGCAAGGACAACACAAGCAAATATGATATGAATGAATGATGCTATGCACAACACAAATAAAGGAGAGAGAGTTTAGAGATAATAGATCAAACGCAAACACAAAGATATGTTTCGAGGTTCGAGCCCCTAGCTCTACGTCCCCGCCTTCACCGAGAAGGATTTCTAATCCACTATACTCCCACCGAGGGAACCTCCACCGAGGAGGATTTGTTACAACAAGGGAGTACCGAACTCTTCTCTCAAACACCGCCTCACAACCGAGGGGTAGGCCCGTAGCCAAAACAACCACAACACCTCTACCGAAGAGGGTTACAAACACCAACTCCACCTATCACTAGAGGGAGCAAACAACAACCAACTCCACCTCACCAAGAGGGAGTAAACAACAATCCTCAACCTCTACCAAAGAGGGAGCAACCCAATCAAAGCAAGGGTTTTACAACAAGTGGTTACAAAGACCACAAACTCTCTTTTTCCACAAAAATAAAGATCCTAATAGATTAGGATAGAAGATATAGCTCAAGTGGATATCAAGGTGTTTTTGGAAATCAAGTAACAAAGAAAAACTACTTGGGAAATCTCTTGTAGATGATAGAAGTGAAAATTCAAAACAATATCCCAAAAACCTAGTTTTCTTTGATTTTCTAAAACCCTTGAAAAACAATAAAGATGAAATCTTTAAGCTTTAAAACTCTTTTGAAAACAGCATAAAACACTTGGGAAACTGGAATTTTTCTCTTGTAAAAACCTTAGCCAAAATCCCAAGCAAATGGGGTTTATATAGCCCAATCCAGAAAACTAGCCGTTAGGCTGATCTGGCAGCCTGACAGGCCTGCGTTCGACCGGCCCGGTCGACCGCCAACGGTCAAAAATATGACCGTTGGGGAAATCCGGTCGACCGCCCAGATACAGAGAGCAGACTCTCTGTTCCGGTCGACCGGCCCGGTCGACCGCCCAGATAAAGAGAGCAAGGCTCTCTGGTCCGCTCGACCGGCCGGTCGACTGGCCCTGTGTCTGCCAGACGTGCACAAGGCTGTGCACGTCGGTCGACCGCAACGGTCGACCGGCCCATGGTGCGGTCGACCGCCCGGTTGACCGACCTGGCCTGTCAGCCACAGTCTGGGTCAGAAACTGGGTCAGAAAAATATGTAAAAATATTTCTAAAAATTCTTTTAACTCTTCTAAAAATTCGCAAAAATAGTTTTAACATTTTGCATTGATATATAAACATGTGATAGATATTTCAACTCAAATATCAAGCAATATAAACTATTTTTGTGTTTTATCATTTTTACCAAAAACCAAAACTTGTATTTTACCAAACTTGGATTTTTCAATACATGAATAGGGAAGTCAAAATAAGTTTGTTTAAGAAGTTTAAGCATGCATGTATAAATAGAAAACATTTACTATACGTATAAACTATTTAAACTTGTTTTGATCTATTACCCATGAAAACCAAAATCCAAAACATGAAACGTGTGTGTATGTGCACTTGAGCATATCAACTATACTTATCTTTACACATGGATCTAAAACAAACTCTAAACTATGGATACCTAAGTCTTCTTGACGATCTTCATCTTCAAGTCGACTCGGTCCAAACACCGTGATCCAACGAGCATGGCTATGAATGATCTTGACGCTCGGGCTCGGGAATCACCATGTGAAAGCTTCCAAACTCCTCTTTTTGAAGCAATCACCAACTAATATCTTGCTTAATGATCTGTAACTAAAATCAAAAGATTATTAGTAAACATAACTACATGAGTTAATCATCATCAAAACTAGAGAGGAAGGCCTCCGGGCCAACAAGATGTACTAGTATAGCCTAGTTTTGATGATTCATACATTTTGACTTGTATTCCATATTTTTGTGCATGTTTTTTATGTTTATGTTAAACTTCATGTATATGTCTATTTTGTCTAAACTATTAGTTATACATATACATCCTTGAGCCACTTGCTTTCATGCATATACTTTTCTGGACTCATTCTTGTTTGGATATGTATGTATACTTTAGTTTGTACAAAACATACATATGCCTTGAAGATTAAATTATTTTGATAAAAATTAGATTTTCTTGTTTTTCATGTTTTAAGGAATTTCATATTTGAGCCAAATTGCCTATTTTCATGACTATGTCTTTCACAAAACTTGTACACTCATATTACTTGATGTTTTCTCATGATTTTGTTTTCATGAGTATTATATGTGCTATATAGATTTTGAGTGACATTGGTTTAGTGATTTTCATGTTTTATGGAATATATTCTTGTTTTATTCCTTGCTTAAAGGATTTCGTACTAGTTTTCAAAATTTTCATATAACTAGTTCGTATTCTTCATATGGTAGAGTTTTCAAACGTGTTATATTATTTTCAAACTTATTTTTGAAAACCCCACCATCCCAAGGGCGGTTGGTTGGGCGACCATACCTTGTATGCTCATTATTGAAAATCTATTTAAAATATGTGCATGAAATGGGTGGTAGGAAGTATGAGTTATGCACTTGATTCTCATTGTAGTTTCAATTGATATCATTGTATCTTTTCAATTGGTATCACTATTGACATTTTTTTGTATACTCATATATGTTTTTAATATGTATGCTTACACTTCAAATAGTATCAATTTCGATTGGTATTCAATTTTTCATACATATATATGTTTTATTTGTGCTTACTATATCTCTATATCTTTGAGCACAAATTTTGGTTATGCTAAGCTTGATTTCTTAAATGACAATTATATTTCAATTGATTATTTTTCAATTAGTATCTTATACAAGCTTATGCATCATTTTATTTGGTATTTCATAAAGGGGGAGAAAATTCATATTTCACCTTTCAATTGGTTTTGTTTACATTTGGTATCTTACTCCCACACTTTATGTTGAAAAATGATTGAAAAATGATATTGATTTTTTAATCTGGTATCATACGCTCCTGATGAAAATTATTTTCAATTGGTATATGTTTCATTTTCAATATGGTATCAAAAATATTAAATTGATATTATTCTCTATTTGGTATCTCTATTGTAAAATGAGTTTAGTGTTTAACCAAAAAGATTAGTGTATGTTTTTCAAATTGGTATCAAAAGTGTAAAATATTTTCAATTGGTACTAATTTTTACAATTGGTATCAAGATTACCTTTATGTTTATATCTTTCAATTGATATCAAAATTTTTGTTGGTTTCTTCAAAATGTTTTGTTTATTTTCAATTGGTATCATCATTTGGTATCATGATGTTTCTATGTATACCTTTGCACTAAATTGATATATTTTTTTTCAATTGGTATCATAATTTTTGATTTGATTTCACCCCTTGTTGATTTTTATTTCGGACAAAAAGGGGGAGAACATTGTTTTATTGTTTACTTTAACCCCTTTGTTGATGATTGACAAAAAGAGAGAGAAGTATTTTAGTATATATGCATGTTTAGCATGTTTATTTAAGTTTATATCAAAGTTTATATTAAAAATATTTGTTTTATGTTTTGTTGATACTGGTATCAAGAGCATGGATATTAGTATCAAGAACATATTTTGTTGTTTTGTTTTGATGGTATCAAGAGCTTTTATTGAAATTTTTATTGGTATCAAGAGCAATTATTTAAGAACATGTTTATTTTAAAATTTGGTATCAAGAGCATGTTTATTTCATTATTTTATGCATGTTTATGCATATTCATGTTTAACATTCATTACATATCTTATAGTTTATTGCTATGCATGAGTTAAGGGGGAGCTTCTATGAAGCTTAACTTTAATCCATGCATATATAACTCCACGAGTTTTGTCATCATTAAAAAGGGGGAGATAGTTGGCTAAGAGGCCTTCCACTCTAGTTTTGATGATGATTAATTCATGTAGTTATAGTTTACTAATAATCTTGTGATATTTAGTTTCAGATATTTAATCAAGTTATTAGTAGGTGATTAGCTTCAACAAAGGTGTTTTGGAGCTTTAACATGGTGATTCAAGAGCTCGAGCGTCAAAGTTCACATCTAGCACTCGGTTGGAGTCAAACTCGGTGGATCGCGTTTGGATCGAGTCAACTTGAAGACGGCGTTCTACAAGAAGGCTTCGGTTTGTTTAGTTTAAGTTTTGTTTAGATCTATTGTAAAGATTAGATAGTGTGATATGCTCAAGTTCACAACACACACACTTGTTTTAAGTTTCATGTTTTGGTTTTAGTTTTCGGTTTAACCGATCTTGATTTTTGTGAATAGATAGAATCAAAACAGGTTTACATGGTTTAATGTATATTAGATTTGATCTATATACATCTATGCTTCACATACTTAGAGAAACTTATTTTGATACACTATTCATGTGTTTGGAGTTTTGTATTTAGACAAAACCTATTTTTGGATTTAATGTCAAAAATATAGATATAATACCTTTAATGTATATTGGATTCTATCCATATACTAATGCTTCAAAGTTGTTTAAATATCATGTTTTTGTATTTACATGTGTTTCGAAAAAATCGGATTTCCATTTCAAAAATTCTATTTTTGGAAAATACAGAATTTGGTTTAAGGCAAATTTTCAAGTCACAAAAATGGTTCAAAAAGTTTGAAATATATGTTGAATATTTGTCACACATGTTTGTATTTCAAAGATATAATAAGAACGTATTTTTGTGAAATTTATGTGATTTTATGGGATTTAATTAAAGATAAAAACCCAATTTTTAAGACCGATATTAGGCTGGACTGGCTGACTGCCGGTCGACCGGGCCGGTCGACCGTAGTAGTAGGCGGTCGACCGGGCCGGTCGATAAACATTCACAGAGCGTGCACGCAGCCAAGCTGGGGGGGTCGGTCGACCGGGTCGGTCGACCGCTAGAGAGCTCTGCTCTCTGGAAAAGCCTCCGGTCGACCGAGCGGTCGACCGGACAGAGAGTATGCTCTCTGTATCCGGCTTCGGTGGACCGGACGGTCGACCGGCCAGAGAGCCGTTGCTCTCTGGATCCAGTCCCGGTCGACCGGGCGGTCGACCGGCAGGTGCAACGGTCAAAATTTTGACCGTTGGCCGGTCGACCGGCCGGTCGACCAGAAGGGAAATCTTGGCCTTTTCAGCTGCTAACGGGCAGATTTGAAATGAGGGTATAAATACCCCATTTCTTGACTGTTTTTAACAAGAATTTCAAGAGCAAAATTTCTCTCATTTACAAGTGTTTTAATAAAAGTTTTCAAAAGAGTTTTTAAGCTTAAAGATTTGATCTTTAATTTGTTTTAAAAGGGTTGAAAAATTCAAAGAAAAAGAAAGTCTTTGGGATTGTTTTTTATCTTCATTTTATATCAATTCTAGAAGTTTTTCCAAGAGTTTTCTTTGTGATTTTGATTTCCAAACTCTTTATTTCTCACACTTGAGCTTATCATTCTATCCTATCTATAGGACCTTTGTTTTAGTGAGAAGATTTGGTTTGTGGTTGTTAGACCACCAAGTTATAAACCTTCCATCTCTGTGATATCCCTTTAGTGAGAGGTGATTGAGTTGTTATCCCTCAAGTGTGAGGTGATAGTGGAAGTGGTATTTGGCTCCCTCTAGTGAGAGGTGGAGATTGTGTTGTGATTGGTAGTGAAAAGTGCATTTTTATCATGACATTTACCATCACATTTTCATATTTATTCATATAATTCTGCATATTTACTAATATTTTATGATTTATTGTGTGCAGGCCTTGAGTTCTTATTTTAATAATAAATAAAGCCTAAAAGAAGCCCAAAAGCCCATATTCAAGCCCAAGTGCAAAAGTGCAAATATTAATTGTCAAAATTGCAAATACACAAGGGCAAAAGTTGTAAATACAAAGAAGAGGGAAGGATAGACTTCTATTCAACCCTAAACACTTGCAGGATGAAGATAAAAGCCAAAGAAGAGAAGGAAATTCGTGGATAAAAGATTTGGGATCTAGGTAACTTGCTTCCCAAGTTATATCGAAATCCCAAGATGAAGCGTCAAGATGCAGCTTCCAGAAGCAAAATGCCAGATGGACGGACCAGGAGAAGCCACGCGCCAAAGCGCGTGGCCAGCCGACACTGCATGGCCGCGGAAACGCGGCCCAAGCCGCGTTTCCGCGGCATATTGGATAAGTCTGGGGAACCGCTTTCGTTGAGGAGTTGTTATGGGACTCTACTTCCTTCTGCACCTATAAATACCCCTGCAGTGCAACCGAGAAGGGTGTACAGAAAATCCAGAGCAGATTCTAGGGTTTCTTAGGCTAACTTGTAGTTTAGGTTAGATTTAATTTTCGTTTTCTTTTGTAAATTTTGTAACTGAAAGTGGAGGAAGCTTTCATGGAGGAAGGAGTCCATGCTTGTACTGAGGTGACAGCGGTGTAAGTCTAATTTTCTTCCATTGTTAATGAAATCCACTTGAGGTTTGTTTTATTTTATGTTCTTTTATTCTTATTTAATCTTGTGTTTCTTTTGTTCTTGTTTTCTTCTATTTTCTCTCTAATGTCTTGTGAACCATGAGACCCAATTGCGTTGAAACTGCCTAGCCGAAGAAGAGCCCTTGATGGCCTATGGAGATGAACAAACCTTCGTAGTTTGTCTTTTATTTTCGTAGTATAGATTAAGAAGGTGGACGATCCTATACGCCATACTTGTAAACCTTCCAAGACAAGGTAAGTCATCGCACGGATCAAAGGTAAGCAGACTGAAGAGGTAGGTATGTATAGTTTTTAGTTTTCTTTCTTTTATTTCTTTAGTTTAGATCACCATCTCCATCTTTCCAAATTCTTTTCCTCACTTTCATTGTAAATATCACTTCTTTTTCTCCATCTTCTTTCTTTCTAACTTAACTTTAAATTAATAAAACTTTAGAGATAACTTATTGACAAAGCTTCCATCGCTAGTCCCTCCCAGAGGATCACGACCCGCATAAGCCATTGCTACTGTGGATTAGAATTGAGCACCTTGCACATCTTGTTCTAAATCTATAATTCTATTTTTGTGTGCAGGAAAAACTCGATCAACAAATTAGCGCCGTTGCTGGGGAGGGACGGTAAGTCATTCTCTAATAATAAAATTTTTTTTAACTAATTCTTTTATTCTTTCTGTTTGCAGGTTTGGATAGTAGGGAAACTGACAGCAGAAGTGGACATATAGCAACTCTGTGCCTCTGCCCTCGAAGGCAGAGCACAAGAGCCTACTTCAGAGCCGCGGAAACGCGGCAATTGCCGCGAAATCGCGGCCTGAGTAGTTCCCTACTGATCCATCTTTTTGCAGGTTACTGCAAATTGCAATATCTGTCTACTGCTCTGTTAAACTTTGTTCTGTGATAACCCTGCTTACTGCTAATTAATCAACAGTAAAATACTTGTTGTTAAAGATAAAAATTGATTAGACGTTTGCATATTAGGCACGTGTCTTTTCAATTCCTTTATTTTTACTGTTGAAGAGTGCTGGAGCAAGGTACGTTCGCATTGCATGTAGAATAGGACTCATCTCTTGGTTGATGCTTTGAGTGAATCTTATTTACATATTTTGTACACTTGCACAAATTTATTTTAAAGGCATAACCCATTAACAAGATAAGGTGGGGATTTCATCACCCTTCCTTAGCCAAAAAATCATATCCCAAGCACTCACTAAGACTCAATTAGGAGATTATCCTAAGGGGGAACGGTGTTGGAAATTGACTCCTGCCAAATCAGTGTCTAGAAAGGGGATTGAGGGCCGAAAGCCCGAAGATTGGTGGTTATTTAATTAAGGAACGTCTTTGACGGAAAACCTCCCACCATTCTTGCCCTGACCTGGCTGATTAACTTGTAGTCAAAGTCTGCACCCTACCTCCCGTGGACAATCTAACCAGTTAGGAGTCGTCTAGGTCATAGGTCTACCCTAACTTAGGTTAGAATTTTTTTTCTTTTTATTTGTTTATTTGTTTGTTTTCTTTTTCTTTGTTTGTGTTGGTGTGATATGGCATATAATAATAATTTTTCCAATTTTAATCCATATTACACACCTAACTATTTTTTGGATATTACCAACCCGGCATATCACAACTTTGATCAACCTAGTGTGCCGGAATGGTCTTATCCGAATGAATATAACCCATACCCCCATCTTATGACCATAATTTTCATACTTTCAACTCTTCACAGAGTTCATGGGGTTTCGATTCCCCCGAGTCCAATTTTCAACCGACTTGTCCTCCGTCTCCACCTTGTCCACAATATTCCCAAGATTCATACTCAGATCCACCCAGTCAGAATAGACTACCATCTATCCAGGAAATGATGAGTATGCATGAGTCCAAGCAAAAATTACCATCAATCGCAGACATGATTATGCGTGAGTCCACCGACTCACAACTTCATCACGATTACACTTCATCTTTTCAAGTCCAATCACAACATGATGCACCTATCAACTATGAAAGGATGCTTGCAGCCATGACTCAGGCTAGATTAGCCTGTGATCATGAAATAGATATGATGGTTCAATCTTTACGTTCTCACCATCCGGCCAATTCTGCTTTCGCTGACCACTCTCTTAGAGCCGACGAGCCACGTTGCTTTGGACAACAAGATTCTAATTCAGTACTATCATGTGAACTTACCAAAACTTCAAATTTTGATAACTTGGCAAGTTTTTCCTTTCCTGAAATAGAACTTGAGCATGAATATGATCATGATCTTCCACCCGGTGATTCAATTTTATTTACTGACTCAATAATGACTCCGGTGTCTCCACCTGATTTTACTTTTCCCGAGTCAACATTGGATCCTGTGCCAATTCATCATGAATTTGAATCACCCATTTTTGATGATCATATTGAACTTGACCAATTGTGCAATTTTGAAAGTCCCATGGATAAATTGGCAAGTTCTCATTTTTATGATATTGAGCTGAATGAGATATGTGACCTAGATTCTCAAATCTGTGATCAAGTTCAAATTCCCGAATCATTGTTGACTCCTGTTTTGTTACCCGACTTAGGTAATATTTTAGAGTCAGTTTTGGTTCCCACACCTATCATTCCTGAACTTGAATCACCAAAATTGAGTCACATTCCATTATGGGAAGAATATTGTGGACTTGAGCTTCAACTTATTGATTTGGACCCACTTCCTGAACCTAGCCCGACTCCTGAACCATTACTTGATTTAAGTTTCTTTCCTGAGTCGGTATTCGTTCCCGTACTTCCCACGTCCAAGTCAATAATTCCATCTTTTCATACTCCATTTTGGGACAAGGAGGTTGACACAATTGACTCTGAAATTTATTATGAAATTTGGAAATTTGATGGGGTGGAAATTTTAAAAGATAATAATACATACATTTTAGTGGGTTATATAAGAAAAATTTCTGGTGGGTTCCCCCGAATTCCACAAAAAGTAGATTGGGCCGCATTTCGTGGACCAATTAGACCACCACCGGAACCACCACCTTAAGGTAAATTCTGCCTTCCCTTGTTCTTTTTCATGCATACATGCATTCATTCATATAGTGAGGACAATGCATGAGATAAGTGTGGGGGTGGGCTTTACTAACATACTAACATAGGTAGAAACTAACAAAAAATTTGCTAATTAAAAAAAAACATTCTAAAAAAAATAATAATAATAACAATTATAAAAAGGACAATATTTTGACTTATCTTTTGAAAGAATTCTAAGTTAGTTTTAAGGATTAGGAAAATCATGATTAGGATTTCTAAAAACTTGGTCAAAATAAATAAATTGTTTAAATTTTAGGTATAGGAGGAGAAATTGAATAATTAATTAGTCTTGATTTTTACCTTAATGAAATTTGCAAACCTAATGCATATCTAGGATTCTAAGACGAAGACCTTTGTGCCTCATATATATAAAAAAAAAAAAAGAAAATCACTAATTAAGCTGGATACATGTGCCTCAAGAAGCATAAGTATTCATGCCTAAAGGTGAGTAAATAAAATAAAGTCCTTAGTTTTGGGGTCTAGTTCACTCGAATTTGAGTCCGCGGGGTGTTTTCTCACCTGGTGCCCTAAAGCCAACCGGTTTGGGAGCCACCGACTTTAAGTTCGCTACATGGGTGGATTAGAAAGCCTAAGGAAACTAAGAAAAATTACTCATATATGTATTAACACATCTAATAGTCAATTAGTTAGGTATGGGGGCCTCAAGAAGCCTTCATGCTTACACGAAAGAAAATTAGATGAGTTATATATATTAAAAAAAAGAAAAAAAAGAAAATATATATATATATATATATATATATATATATATATATATATATATATATATATATATATATAAAGGGGCATGAGAGTCCAAGTTAAGGAATTCCTAGTATAAATTCATAAGGATGCATATGATTTTTGGTAACGAAAAAGACTATATTAGAAGTTCAATTTTGACCCTTACCTAAAATGGATAACAATTTACTTTATAAAGACTAAGTCTAAGAATGAATAAAAATGAGGATCCTAAAAACTTATAGATTACTTAGTCTTTTCAAAAGTATTTCAAATATTTCCTTTTTATGGATTTTGTGGGTGTAATCCGCTGAAAACCCTCACGAGACAACACTCGTCCTCTAGGGTAACCTAGAGGTTTAACGGCTTGTTGCACATGCTAAGTGCAACCGTGATTCCTACGAAAGTGAGTTGGTTAGATTAATTTTTCTTTTCTTTTTCTTTTCTTTGATTTTTACTCGAGGACGAGCAAAAAGATAAGTGTGGGGGTGTGATTGGTAGTGAAAAGTGCATTTTTATCATGACATTTACCATCACATTTTCATATTTATTCATATAATTCTGCACATTTACTAATATTTTATGATTTATTGTGTGCAGGCCTTGAGTTCTTATTTTAATAATAAATAAAGCCTAAAAGAAGCCCAAAAGCCCATATTCAAGCCCAAGTGCAAAAGTGCAAATATTAATTGTCAAAATTGCAAATACACAAGGGCAAAAGTTGCAAATACAAAGAAGAGGGAAGGATAGACTTCTATTCAACCCTAAACACTTGCAGGATGAAGATAAAAGCCAAAGAAGAGAAGGAAATTCTTGGATAAAAGATTTGGGATCTAGGTAACTTGCTTCCCAAGTTATATCGAAATCCCAAGATGAAGAGTCAAGATGCAGCTTCCAGAAGTAAAATCCCGGATGGGCGGACCAGGAGAAGCCACGCGCCAAAGCGCGTGGCCAGCCGACACTGCATGGCCGCGGAAACGCGGCCCAAGCCGCGTTTCCGCGGCATATTGGATAAGTCTTGGGAACCGCTTTCGTTGAGGAGTTGTTATGGGACTCTACTTCCTTCTGCACCTATAAATACCCTGTAGTGCAACCGAGAAGGGTGTACAGAAAATCCAGAGCAGATTCTAGGGTTTCTTAGGCTAACTTGTAGTTTAGGTTAGATTTAATTTTCGTTTTTCTTTTGTAAAATTTGTAACAGAGAGTGGAGGAAGCTTTCACGGAGGAAGGAGTCCATGCTTGTACTGAGGTGACAGCGGTGTAAGCCTACTTTTCTTCCATTGTTAATGAAATCCACTTGAGGTTTGTTTTATTTTATGTTCTTTTATTCTTATTTAATCTTGTGTTTCTTTTGTTCTTGTTTTCTTCTATTTTCTCTCTAATGTCTTGTGAACCATGAGACCCAATTGCGTTGAGACTGCCTAGCCGAAGAAGAGCCCTTGATGGCCTATGGAGATGAACAAACCTTCGTAGTTTGTCTTTTATTTTCGTAGTGTAGATTAAGAAGGTGGACGATCCTATACGCCATACTTGTACACCTTCCAAGACAAGGTAAGTCATCGCACGGATCAAAGGTAAGCAGACTGAAGAGGTAGGTATGTATAGTTTTTAGTTTTCTTTCTTTTATTTCTTTAGTTTAGATCACCATCTCCATCTTTCCAAATTCTTTCCTCACTTTCATTGTAAATATCACTTCTTTTTCTCCATCTTCTTTCTTTCTAACTTAACTTTAAATTAATAAAAACTTTAGAGATAACTTATTGACAAAGCTTTCATCGCTAGTCCCTCCCAGAGGATCACGACCCGCATAAGCCATTCCTACTGTGGATTAGAATTGAGCACCTTGCACATCTTGTTCTAAATCTAAAATTCTATTTTTGTGTGTTGGAATCCCTCAAGTGTGAGGTGATTGTTGTTTGTGTGGCTTTGTGCCTATCCCTTTAAGTATAAAGGTGATTTGTTTTGTGCCTTGCCTCTAAGTGTAGAGGTTGTATTTGCTGGAGAGAGGAGTTATGTACTCCCGATTGTATTTGCCCCAAATTCTCAGAGGAGTTTCCCTGTGTGGGAAGTCCTGTGTGGACGAGTTAGTAGAAATCCTTCTGTGTGAAGGTGGGGACGTAGAGCTGTGTGCTCGAACCTCGAAACATATCTTGGTGTTTGCGTTTGATCCACTTTCTCTAACTCTCTCTCTCTTACATTTGTGCATTGATTCATATTGTCATATCATATACATGCTTGTGTTGATTGTGTGTGCCCATATTTGTGTTTAACCAAGAGAGCTTTACATAGCACCTCAACTCTTATTCAGAGGAATTCAGAGGAGTTAGTCCTGAGCCCTTCATCGGGAATTCGGCTACACTCGTTGGTTACACTAAGTGTGTTGCATTAAGTTTTTAATTCCGCATTATTGTTCATTAGATTAGCCTTACACCTATTCACCCCCCTCTAGGTGTATTTTCAAGCCCTAGGCTACACGGTAGAATTGAGGACCTAGCACTGTTCTAAATTTCTGTATTTTTTTGTGCAGTTTGGCTCGATCATTGCGCACACAAATAAATATTCTTTAAGAGGCGCAACAACGAGTCATCGAGTTGGGTTCAAGGGAGACTCAGGTGGACAAATCCTCCAAGGCCAACCAACATCTAATAGCCCCGACCAACCTAGATTTCACGCTAAATAAGATGCGTTTCAAAGTAGCCACTCTACATGGGGACCCCGAGAACCTCCAAGATGATAGCTCGCAGAAGCATGCACAAGGACATCACGCCCTAGCTCACAAGGAGAACGCTTTTCAGACAATTGCGAAGACCAAGGATGCCTCAGTCTTCACCCCTCTGAAGCTGCCGATCGACCAGTTTATTCATATCATCAAGCATCAGCTAAGGGTAAAGCTCTCTAAAACTGCAAGCCCAACATAGATTCTCCAGAAGTAGGGAACTATTCTTTTCACGGCAGTTCAGGACACGCATACCAGCTTTGCTGGGCCCTCAAAAGATACCTCGATGACTCAGTTCAACATGGATATCTGGATGAGTTCATCCTCGACCTGGAGGAACATTGCGAGGTCGGAGAAGCCCTTGTTGAGATCATTGACTAAAGCGCTCACTCTTCGACACCACTCAGACGAGAAGACCCCTGATAGGCAACGAAGTTCTTTCACCCGAAATGATACTACGTGTTAAAACCATGTAATAACCAATAAAATTATTTAGATTCTTTTACCTTATTGCTCATTATTTTCTCTAGGTACAACAAGTAGAGTCAACAGCCTATAGGGGTCCTACTCTGATAGCTACAAGGGAAAAACATTCCCGTAGCTATCCCTCAGGGAGCCCCCTGAAAGACGGGGACTCGCCAACTATGACTGCTGGGAGTCAGCCTAGATAGGTTTTCACCTTGGCGGACACCCGAGTGAGTTCACAACCTATAGGGATCCTACAATGGCAGGTATAAGGGAAAACAGGCACCGCGGCTATCCCTCGGGGAGCCCCCCGAAAGACGGAGACTCGCCTACTATGACTGCTCGGAGTCAGCTTAAATCGCTTTTCACCTTAATGGTCACCCGAGTGAGTCAATAGTCTATAGGGGTCCTACCCTGACGGCTACAAGGGAAAACAGCTCCCGCGGCTATCCCTCGGGAAGCCCCCTGAAAGACAGGGACTCGCTGATCAGTCACATATATTGCATATATATTGTCACATTACCATGTTTATTATCTAATAACCCCTACTAATAAGTCTCATTTTTATTTAATAATGTGCAGGCCCATTATTAATGGAGATGGAAAAGAAATGAGCCCAAAATCACACTTTAATTCTGATTTAAATCTTAATTAAAGAGGAGATAAATATTCAAGAGGATAGGAATAATTCTAGCTGAAGATCAACGCATATCAGGGAGGATTACATCAAATAAAACCGGTTAATTTGGTTTTATAAGATCCAAATCGGTTAGCTTGAGAATCAGAGATAAACAGCAAATCCAGCCAGACAAAAGGGGGCAAAATTACACGCCTTTCAGATCATTTGGCCACATCCTAGCCGCGGATCTGAGGCCCTTTGGTGGAGATAAGGGGAGCGTTTGCTCCCCTTATCTCCTCACTCCTCTCCCCTTATCTCCCCTTACCTTGCCTCCATTTCAAGTAACATCGTCGCCACAGATTCAAGGTAAGATTTGGCCAGAGGAGGTAAGTATTTCTTTTAGTTTTCTTTCTTTTAATTCTTTAGTTTAGATCACCAGAATCTCCAAACTATTTTATTACTTTTTCAATTTCTTGTATAAACCTAATTTTTATTTTCTCCACCTTCTCAATCTACCACTTTCTTACTAACTTAACTGTAATTTATTTTTCTTTTCTTTTCAAGAATAAAAAGAAGATCTTTAACCATTGATTGTAACTCAAAAGAGTACTTACTAAAAAGCTTCCATCGCTAATCCCTCCTTATGGATCACGACCCGCATAGCCACTTGCTATAGCGGTAGTGTTGAGCACCTTGCACTCTTTGTTCTTAAGTTTTAAAATTCTGTATTCTTGTGTGCAAGTAAAACCTTAATCAAATTTTGGCGTTGTTGTCGGGGAGGGACGGTAAGTTATTCTCTTTTTAGATTTATATTTTTTGTAAACTTTCTTCTTTGTTCTTAGTGTACAGGTTTAACAAAAAGGAAATTTTTACTGCAGTGACATATAAGTGGCCCTGGACTCTGCTCTAAAAAGCAGAGCCCAGAAGCCCTCAGATTTGCTACATTTTAGTGGCAATCTGAGTGAACTACTAACCTGTATTTTTGCAGGCTGGCTGAACTGCAAAGCTAAAATTCTATAACTATTTATTTCCTTGTTTACCTTACTATACAAATTTTCTAACCTCAACAGTAAAATAATGTTTGTTAAATGCTAAAAATGGTTTAGCCTTTGCATTTAGGCACGTGTCTAATTCGTTTACATTTTACATTACTGTTGAAGAGTGCAGAAGTAAAAGGTACATATGCATAGCATATAGTTTAGGAAACATTCTTGGGTGATATTTGCTTGTGAATGTTACTTTTCTATATCTTGCATACATTGCACTAATTTGATTTAAGGTCTTGTCCTGTAAACAAGATAAGGTGGGAAAGTCATTACCCTTTCTTAGCCCACAAATCATCTTCTCACTCACTAACCAGCCTAACTAAAACTGAGCAGATGTTGGCCCTAGGGACATCTCGGATTCATATAGGAGACTGACCTAAGGGGAAAGTTGATTTTAATTTGACTCTTGCCAAATCGGTGTCTAAGGTTGGGGATTGAGGGGCTAAACCCCGAAAGTTGGTGGTTTGACATAATTAGGCCTGTTTCTTAGGCATGGATATCTCCATCGATTTTGCCTCTACCTAGCCGATTAACTTGTGGTCAGATTCAGTAATATACCCCCCGTGGACAGTCTAACCAGTTAGGAGTCGTCTAGATTTAAGATCTACCCTAACTTAGGTTAGATTTTTTCTTTTTATTTGTTTGCTTATTTGTTTGTTTTTCTTTTTTTGTGTTTGACATTTCTTGTCTGATATGGCTTATAACAATATTTTTTCCAATTTTAATGGTAATTCATGTTTCACACCCTCCTTTTCAGATATTTCCAACCCGGCATATCATAACTTTAACCAACCTAGTGTGCCAGAATGGTCTTATCCGAATCAATACAACCCATGCCTCCAATCTTATGACCATAATTACCAAATTAATTCCAACTCTTCACAGAGTCAATGGGGATTCACCTCCCCTGAGTCCAATTTTTAACCAACTTGTCCTCCTTATCCGCCTTGTCCACAATTTTCACAATATTCATTCTCCAATTTTGCTTCCTATACTTCTTTTTTAGACCAACCTATTGAAGAAAAATCTGAGTTAGAAAAAAGTATAGAAGCCATGCAGGAGGCCGAATGAAATTTTCAAGCCTCCCCAATTCAACAATATTTGTAAGATTCATACTCAATTCCACCAGTTCAAAATAGAAAACCATCAATCTTGGAAATGAGTATGCGTGAGTCCGAGCAACAATCACAAAATCTGATGAACTCACGATTTCACCACAATATCTAAAAGAAAACATCATCTTTTCAAGTCTATTCACAACAAAATGATGAATCAATCGACTATGAAAAGCTACTTGAAGTCATGACTCAGGCTCAAATCACTCATAATCATGACATAGATATAATGGTCAAAACTCTCCATTCTCACCCTTTGACCATTCCTGATGTCGCTAACCATTCTGTTAGAGCCAAAGAATCATGTTGTTTTGAAAAATAAGATTCCATTTCAGCATACCCATTTGACATTACCCAAACTCTAAATTTTAAAAACCACATTGACATTTTGGCAAGTTATCCTTTTCCTGAAATGGAACTTGAGAATGAATATGATCCTGAATCTCAACTTGGTAATTCAATTCTACTTCCTGATTCAATAATGACTCCAGTGTCTTCACCTGATTTCAATCCTTCTCCAGAGTCCACATTGGATCCTGTGCCTGTCCAACGGGAAATTGAATCACCAATCTTTTATGATCATCATGTTGAACTTAACCAATTCATACTTTTGAAAGTCCTATTGACAAATTGGTAAGTTCTCATTTTTACGAAATTGAACTCAATGAGGAATGTGACATTGAGTCTCAAATTTGTGATCTAGTTCAAATTTCTGAATCAATATTGACTCCTGTTTTGCTACCTGATTTGAGCAACATTTTAAAGTCAGTTTTGATTCCCATACCTGTCATTCTTGAACTTGAATCACCAATCTTAGAAAGTCACATTCCATTATGGGAAAATGAATGTGGACTTGAGTTTCAAATTCTTTATTTGGACCCACTTTCTTTACAAATTTTGACTCCTAAACCTTTACTTGACTTCAGTCATTTTCCTGAGTCGATTGTAGTTCATGCCCGTCTTGATTCTAGATCAATCATTCCATCTTTTCATACTCCATTTTGGGATAGAGGTGTTGATAATAATGACTCTAAAATTAGTTTGAAAATTTGGAAATTAGATGGGATAAAATTCTTAATAAAAATCATTCATATATACATCATTTTAGTGGGTTATATTAAAGAGGTTTGTGATAGGTTCCTCTGAACTCCACGCAAATCATTTCGTGAACCAATTAGACCACCACCGGAACCACCACCTTAAGGTAATATTTTCTTTCTCTTTCTTCTTTTTCATGCATCTATGCATTAATTCATACATTGAGGACAATGCATGATATAGGCGTGGGGGAGGGTTCTAACATAACTTAGATTTTCTTTTTATTATTAAAAAAATTAAAATTTTTTATTATTAACATTTTCTTTACTTTTCAAAACTTTTTGAAAAATAGAAACAATATTTGACATATTTTTTGTAAGAAATTAAGTCAATTTTAAGGAATAGGAGAATTATAATTAGGATTTCTTATACTTGGTCAAAATAAGATTATTTGTTTGATTTCTAAGGTTAGAAAGAAAATTTGTGAAAGTAATTTAGTCTTGATCTTTACCTTGATAATATATGCATGCTTTATACACTTACACACTTAGAGTTCAAAACAAAGATTCTTATGACTTATTAAAAAAAAAGGAAAAATATATGTATAAATCCTCTGATTAAGAGGGTATTTGTGCCTCATAAAGCATAAGTATTCACGCCTAAAGGCGGTTCATATAAAAAAATTTCTTAATTTTGTAGCCTTGTTTGCTCGAGTCCTTAAGTCCTTGGGTGTCTTCTCACCCGGGCCCTAAGACCGTTAGGTTTGGGAGTCACCACTAAAGGCTCGTTACATAAGCAGATTAGAAAGCCTAATAGAACTATGAAATATTACCACCAAAAATAAAAATATAAATAAATAAATAAGGTATAAGAGTTAGAGTTAAAGAACTCTTAGTCAAAATTTCACTGTTACGAAGGTGCATATGACTTAGGGTAAGTAATAGACTAAATGTGAAGTACAATTTGACTCTTTACTTTGATTGATAACAAATTTTTGAATAGAGACTAAGTTTAGGAATAAAAAATTCGATTTTCCTATAACTTATAGATTACTTAAACAATAATATTTCAAATTTTTTTCGTCTTTCAAAATGTGTTTTCAAAATACTAACATTTTTCTCTTTTTTTATGGATTTTGTAGGTGCAATCTAATGAAAATCCTCACGAGACAAAACTCATCCTCTAGGGGTAACCTAGAGGTTTAACGGCTTGTTGTACATGCTCAATGTAATCGAGTGACCTGCGAAAGTGGTCCAATAATTGATTAGGATTAGTTTTGATGTTTTGCTCGAGGGCGAACAAAAGATAAATGTAGGGGTGTGATCAGTCACATATATTGCATATATATTGTTACATTATCATGTTTATTATCTAATAAACCCTACTAATAAGTCTCATTTTTATTTAATAACGTGCAGTCCCATTGTTAATAGAGATGGAAAAGAAATGAGCCCAAAAGCCTACTTTAATTCTGATTTACATCTTAATTAAAGAGGAGATAAATATGCAGAAGGATAGGGATAATTTCAGCTGAAGATCAACTCATATCAGGGAGGATTACATCAAATAAAATCAGTTAATTTGGTTTATAAGAATCCAAATCGGTTAGCTCTAGAATCACCGAAGATCAGATCAGGATCGAGATAAACAACAAATCCAGCCAGACAAAAGGAGGCAAATTTACACGCCATCTAGATCCCCACCTGGATGTGGCCATTTGGCCACATCCTCCGCGGCCAAAGCCGCGGATCTGCGACCCTTTTGTGGTGATAAGGGGAGCGTTTGCTCCCTTATCTCCTCACTCCTCTCCCTTCTGGGTTTTTGCCTATAAAAGACAGGTTTTGTACTGAAAAATGGAGTGACCATGTAGAGATAGATTTTAGGCCAGTTTTTCATTCTTTTTAGTGTAGGTTTTATTTTTCTTTTTATGTAATTTTTAGTTTTATTTATGTAATTCAGAGGAGATCAGAGTTTCATAGGAGAACGAGGGTGAAACTTGTACTGAGAGTGACACTGCTGTAAGTTGTTCTTCTCTCTCTTATTGTTACCACATTGAATCTAAAGTATATTTTTTATGTTATTCTTTGTTTTTGTGTCCTTCTTTTCTACTTCTTTCTTTTGGTGTCAATTACTATCCAAGTGAGTCTTATAGCATCGAAAAAGCCTTGCCTTTGCGAGTTCCACTGATTGCTCATGACGATGGATCTTAGTCTCAGTCTATATCATTTCGTACTTGTATTGTCTTGATGATGTAATGTAGAAGAGACGAGAATCAACTCTGATGGGCTATGCGCTGATTGCCTCCATTTCAAGGTAACATCGTCGCCACAGGTTCAAGGTAAGTATTTGGCCAGAGGAGGTAAGTATTTCTTTTAGTTTTCTTTCTTTTAATGCTTTAGTTTAGATCACCACAATCTCCCAACTATTTTATCACTCTTTTAATTTCTTGTATAAACCCAATTTTCCATTTTCTTCGCCTTCTCAATCTACCACTTTCTTTCTAACTTAACTGTAACTTAATTTTCTCTTTCTTTTTAAGAACAAAAAGAAGATCTTTAACCATTGTTTGTAACTTAAAAGAGAACTTCCTAGAAAGCTTCCATCGCTAATCCCTCCTTGTGGATCACGACCCGCATAGCCACTTGCTATAGTAGTAATATTGAGTACTTGCACATTCTATTCTTAAGTTCTGAAATTCTGTATTCTTGTTTGCAGGTAAAACCTCAATCACTCGCCCACTATGATTGCTCAGAGTTAGCCTCGATAGGTTTTCACCTTGATAGCCACCCGATTGAGTCAACAGCCTATACAGGTCCTACCCCTGATGGCTACAGAGTAAAAATAGCCCCCGCGGCTATCCCTCGGGGAGCTCCTGAAAGATGGGGACTCGCCCACTATGATTGCTCAGAGTTAGCCTAGACAGCTTTTCATCTTTACAGTCACCCAAGTGAGTCAACAACCTATACGGGTCCTACCCTGATGGCTACAAAAGAAAAATAGCCCCTACGACTATCCCTCCGGGAGCCCCCTAAAAGACGGGGAATCCCCACTGTAACTGCTCAGAGTAAGCCTAGACAAGTTTTCACCTTGACTGCCAACCGGGTGAGTCAACAACCTACATGTGTCCTATCCTGATGGCTATAAGGAAAAAACAGGCTCCGCAACTATCCCTCCGGAAGCCCCTTAAAACACGGGGACTCGCCTGCCTATAGTCAGCCTAGACAGGTTTGCACATTGACGACCATCCAAGTGAGTCAACAGCCTATATGGGTAATATCCTGATATCTGTAAGGGAAAAACACCCTCACAGTTATCCCTCTGGGAGTGCCCCCTGAAAAATGAAGACTCACCCACTAGGACTGTTTGAAGTTAGCATAAACAAGTTTTCACCTGACGGATCCAAGTGAGTCAACAGCTTATATGGGTCCTATCTTTATGGCTACAAGGGAGAAACAACCCATGAGGCTACCTCTCGGAGAGCCTACCAGACTGGTTTTTCACCCTGATGGCAACTCTTAAAGCGACCCCCTTGTAACCCTCAGTTCCAGTCACTGATATTTTCTACTGGTGGTCGGTACGGTATAAATACCTGTTCTGGTGGTCTAAATTAAGTGTACTTTAACTCTAATAAAATTCTCTAATATTTCATATTTTTCTTAATTTTTTCAAAATTTTTCTAAATTAATTGAAGATTCTTGAAATTCGTGATCCTTCAATGTCGCTATACGACTTCTGGATTTTTAATTTGCAATCGGGGATGAATTTCTTGAATCCAATTTCTTGGTAATATTTAAAATAATATTTACTATTTTTAAACATTTTTAGGATTTTTCGAATTAAATAGGAATTTAATTGAGTTAAGAAAAGGTAAAAATAAAAATAAAAAATAAAAAATATATTAGAAAAATAAACCCAACCGCAGACCTCCTCATTCAAACCCGCAAGCTTCACCACTATGCCACATTGGCGTGTGGTTTAAAGGCCCAAGCCTATTTAATTAAACCTCCCTTTAATTCCCCCTATCTTCTCCAACTTCCCCCACTCTCTTTAACTTCTCTCACACTTTCTCCCCGTCATTCCCATTCACTCAAACTGAACCCACTACTCTTTCCATCTAGCCTAACTCTTAGGGGTGGCTTAGGGGTGTGTGTGGTGCCTATAAAAGGGTATCTTACCATCTCAAGTCACTTGCAAAATCTAATTTTCTCCAATTTTCACTACATTCTCTTTTTCTCTTCTGAATCTCTGAAGTGCTAGTCGAGGAGAACTTTCAGACTGTAGGGAAGTATTTCAGGTATTTTATTTTGCATTTCGTAGAATTTAGTTCGTTGTGACATTTTATTGAACACGTAGTACGCATTACATGTTAGCTGTAATTTTACCATGTAAAACTTATGCTAAAATCACAATAAAATTATATAGATCGCCTAAGTTATGCCTCCTAATTATCATAATTTTTAATTAATTTTTAGAAATCTATTTCATCAAAAAAACAAAACAGACACTGTGCTGTGCACTGTGCACAACACAGTGCGGACCAGACCAGGCTTGGCCTAAGCCAGGCCCGACCTGGGTCTGGTCGAGCCAAGCCGGCCCGGCCTGGCCTGGTCGGGCTAGACCAGACCCGACTGGGTCTGTGCCCAGCACAGACCCATTCCAGGTCTGTGTTTAACAGACCCAGGTTCGGGTAACCCGACCCAATTTAAAAAAAAAGAAAAGAAAAAGAGAAAAAGAAAGAAAGGAAAAAGAAAAAGAAAAAGAAAAAGAAAAAGAAAAGAAATAAATAAAAATAAAATAAGTCGAAAAATTATTGTAGCATTTTACTGTAGCAAATCAAGACCCAAACCCATTACTGTAGCAGACCCGTTACTGTAGCAAACAGACCCGTTAAGTTTTTTATTGATTTTTTAGGTTTATTTTAATTTAGAAAATTTCAAAAAATTCACATCAAATTCCAGAAAATTCACAGAAAATCACAAAATAAATTTAGGACTCTTTAAAATCATTTTCAGTGTAATATTACTTAGAATAACATGAAATTAAATATTCTTTGTAATTATTATTTAATGATAATTTATTTAAAAATGCCAATAAATTTCTAAATAGCACAAAAAATATAAAATTCATAATTCAGTAATATGTAAACATTACATCAATTTATTAGTTTATGCATGTATTTTAATCATGAAATTATATTTTTAAATAGTTGCTATAAATTCAAAATTTGAATTATTTGAAAATATTAACCAACCAAAATTATAATAAATAGTAAAAAGTACTTTCCTATTTAACTTATTACTGAATAATAACATGTCAAGTCTCTAATTAATTCACGCAATATTTAGGCCGCGAATTTTACCCAGAGCCTGTTGCAGTTACGGGAATTCAGATTCCAATGACATCAGGCAAGTACACATACTATCTCTCCTCTGTGTTCCTTTGTTAGTTTATAAATTCCTTTCCAACCACATATCCTTCCTTGATCACGTGTATTGTAAGACATGCATGCATAGGATGTTTGCTACATAAATGATCATTCAAGTATAACTATAAATTAGTAAATGTTGTACAAGCAAGTTGACGTCCCCTATGTCATGATTACTATTTATGATTATGTCTACATCCTAATATACTGGCATCACTTATACTATTATGTATTTGTCACTTGATGTTGTCATCGTGTTCTATTTTTTCAAAATTTTGATATGTATTGTAATTACTATTGGACACTGATACTCTTGATATGATCCCTAATCCTGTCACGCTGAGTCATACATTATCTTGCATTTACATTGATTAATAAAAATTAACCAAGCCGGGGTTACTGGGAGAGACTATAGTAGGGAAAAATCCAAAGAAGTATGCTTAGAAGAGCGATCCCTTGTGGGTTTGGATGCCACACGTGATCTTGTTATTTATGCGCGCTCCTATCATTACATGTTACATGATACCTGAGTACAGTGAACTGTTTCTCCCTCCCATCAAGATCCACTAAGGCATCACTTGTTTGATATATAGTTGTCCTGTGGGATGGGGCACAGGATGAATGCATTAGTCTGGGTAATAAAACATACTGGACTTAAAATTATCATTTGTGACATAGATAATCTTGACTACATGATGTTTCTGGACTTGCCATATTATTCTTAACTTGTGATCTTATGACCTGATGATTATGATATGATTATGATATATGACATTACTCGTCCAGGGTGCTTCATGCTCATTATATACATGTCATAGTATACATACATGATCTTATTTCATACGATCTAGTGTTCTATTACTCTCGTTTGTATCTTATCTATCAGTTTAAATTACCGTCAGATTTATTATTCATTGATTCCAGTGCTCTACTTATATTACCCTTTACTTTCACATTTTCATATTATTGTTTCTTCTTTTCTCGTGTGAACTTGCTGGTCTGCTTCTGACGGACCTTGATTTTTTAGCATCATAGTTTGAGGAGACTGACGAGTCACTATTCGAAGAAACCTGGAAGATTACCATGCGTGAATCCGACGTTACTTGTCCTATGTATTTTGGCATTTTGTCTTATTATGATGTCCCGACGCCAAAATTGTATCTTCTTTTATTTCTGCTTTGTTATGTTTCAAATCTTGTATCCAGATAAAGACTATTGTAGATGTATGTCTTTTATGTGAAATGAAGCATCTGATTGTCTTTTGTGCAAGTGTGCGAGAATTTGGCTACTTTACTACAACGTAAGGTATTCACGAGAAGAAATTTCCCTCTTCATGAGTATCTACTGGCCATTGTCACGTACCTGTGTTCTGTATTTTGGAAAGTAGAGCGTAACACCCTTAAAAAAAGATGGATGTTACAACAAAATCCCAAAACAGGAAGCCACCCACGTTCGGGAAGGATTCTTCACTCGGGAACCACATGCTAAATTACTTCAAATATTTCAGAATCAAATCAGTCTACCTCAGACCAACATGACAACACAACTTCAAAGTTACGAGCTTCCCCACTTAGGCAAACATTCGCAGGTATCATGGGGGAACGAATTCCGTTTGGGAACCACATCCAAATCATACCAATCACTTCAAAACTGCTCCCCAAGCAGACGCAACAATAAACCAAATAACAATAAAAAACTAGGCGAGATCCAAAAAACACCCATATTCTTAATTATTTGTTTTATTATAAAGTTTTTTCGATTATATTCATCCACTTACAAGCGTCGCTACAGCTGACATGAGCAATACAAGATCTGTTACATATCCGTCTTTCCTGAGAGAAAAGTCAGATACGCCATCGGCAGTAAAAACATCCGGGAGACAGCCCCTGAACAAGCAATCCATTAGGCCAAAAGGGCAAGGACACTAAGAACTCCCAGGAAGCCACCAACAAGGAAGTTCGCTCCTCGAATTACAGACTGAAGCCTGTGAGGTGAAGAGGATACCGATGCCAAGACCGTCACCCTGAAGATGAACTCAGGAGTGGGGGCAGCCGAAGCACATGCATCCCATAAGAGCACCGAAGGCTGACTGATTGCATCTCAATTTTGCAATATTATCATCACTTTTGCACATTTATCCTTAATTATTCTTTATTTAACATTGCTATTTAACCTTTTCTTTGATTATGGTGTGTAGTTACTTAAATGAGAAGATAAGGATACAAGAAACTTCTATTTTATCCCTAATCCTATCTAAATTTGGGTTTCTATTTAAATCAATTTGAAATTAAGAGGAGAAAAGGATAAATCATTATCTTTACAATTCAAATTCAAAATCAGAAGATATATTTTTAGAAGATGATGAGATAAAGCTAATCCAAATTGGAGATAAGGAGGATAATTCAAATTAAATAGAGTTCAAAATCAAATCAGACTCGGATTCAGACTGGATACCTCTTAGTATTCGGATCCTAACTTTCGCTATAGATATTCAAAATCAATGATTCAAGATGCATATGTTGATCATTTATCTAATTCAGCCATCTGATGAGTCATATTCAGCAATTAACATGTCGACTTGCTACAGATTAATTCAGAATTGAATTCTCATGTTGAATTAAGACTGAGTTAGTTAAACCTCCTAATTTATACCTTATTGTGATTAGCCCTGAGGCCTATCTAAAGAATTAAAATCTCTCATAATCAAGTATCTCCACATCAGAGATCAAAACTTTGAATTTTCTTTAGTTTCTCTTCCAAATTTTTATTATAATTTTTAGGATCTAGTTTTATTTCAAGTTTTGTAAAGAAGAAGGCTTTTGTAATTGACGGTAACAACATTAATAACAAGGTTTTCTTTTCAATTTATCTTTTTCACTTGCTTTCTCTACTTGCTTTCTTTTATCATGTTTTCTTTACATTCTCTTATGAGTAGCTAATCTTTTTCATGTCTTATTAATCTCTACCCACCACTACTTCTAATTCTATATTAGAATAAACCGATTGGATCCTATGCATGCTTAAACCCTAAAAATAGCTAATACTCTTGAAGGTACATGATGATAATTAAATTTATAATTTGCTAATGCTTTCCAATGATTTTTCTTATTCTATACTTGGATAGTTTTGATAGTTTAATGCTAGTTATGTTTCTTATTCTATATTTGAGAAACTTTGATAGTTTAATGTTAGGTCTTAATTAGTGATTATTTCAAATGGGATTTCTCTGTCTTATATATCTTACTTGAATTGAATACAACTTTAAGGTATAGTTTTTATAATTCAAAGTGAAGTTTAATTAACCATACGTTAGTAAGTTAGTGGTGGTAGATAATTAGTAAGCCTTGTTTCTTTAATTCTTTTTAAAATTCTAATCTTCAAAACCAAATTATATCTTCATCTTCTTCCTACCTCTAACAGTTAACATAGACTTTTTCTTTTCTTTTCGAAGAAGAACTATTAACTTACTTAGTGTTAAAAAAAATACCAAAAAGTTTCTATTGCATTTCTTCTTGTGGATTCGACCTGCATAGCCCTTACTATCGCAGTTAAATTGTAAGAATTCAGTGTCAGTATAAATCAGAATAACACATTCCTAAATTCTGTGTTTTTGGCAATCAAATTTTGGCGCAAGAAACGATATTTCTTTTATTTACTAATTGGTTAACTTTTCTTCTCTGTTTTCGTGTACAAGAGCAAATCACATGAAATTGAATATTACAGAATATTAACAGAGGCTTGGTGACTCTACCTTAGAAAACAGAGCACCTAACTCCATCACAAAGCCGCACAAACGCGACGAGTTGGTCACCCTGCTTCTTTATGGGGTGATTGAATTGCAATTCTATAGTTTCTGCAGTAATTATTTTTCTTTGTTAGCCTATTGTACATACTATTCTAATCCAATAGTAATCAATGCTTGTAATTGTTTAAAACATGGTTAGATGTTATACCCTAGGGCATCTGTCTAATTTGTTTATTTTAAATTACTGTTGAAGAGTACTGAAAATAAGGTATGTTTTCATTGCATTTAGATTAGGAAACACTTTCATTGCATCTAAACAGCGGAAGCTGATTGGGACTTCACATAGTGGTGAAGAGTTGGACTTCATATAGAGGTGAAGTGTAGCGATCTCGATGAATAGTTGATCTTCTGGTTAGAAGACAGTTGAGCTTGAAAAAGGAGGTGTACATCTAGCTTGTTGAAGCCGAGATGGTATTTGGTGTGCTCTACTCAGATTTAGTTGGACCATCTTGAAGACATTTTGAACTGGAGAGACAGTCAGCTGGAGAGTCAGTATTGGCTCAGTCATTTGGAATAAAGTTCTATTAAGTTGCTGAGTAATAGACACGTTTGTTGATCGGCTCATATGGTATTGTTTTTCTTCGGTAGAGTGTTGGGAAGGCATGTATGGTGTATTTCGGTTGGTTAGCTATGCTGAAGTTGAAAACTTACAATTGATATTGGAGTTTGGAGAAGCGTTACTTGAGGGGACAACAAACTCAATTTAGATCTGGGTTGATCATTGGAAATCAATTGTATGTGTGATGGCAATTTGTTTTGAAGGAACCGGTTTTGTCTATTGGCCAAGTCGAGACCATGTGTCGATTTTATTTGAAGCGCTCAAGCCGACATCGTGTGTCGATTTCACTAGGTATTCATTAGAGTTCGGCTCAGATTTGAAAAATCTTCACTGAGGTGGAGAATTGTAGGGAGATAGGAGATAGATGAGATAAAAAAATACATCGGAAGAGTTTTAAAAACTAATTGGGAAGATAGCGCAAAGATCGGAAGCCAAAAAGAGCGAGAACGCAGGTTTGCAGGAGGTTAAGCAGAGCCCGGTCGATCGGTGTGCCCGACGTGCACAGGCATAGTCCGGTAGACCGGCCGTGGCTAGGGAACGGTTGACCGACACGGTGCTCTCGATTGGTCCTGGTCGTCCGGCCGGTTGACTGAGGACAGGGTCGGTTGATCGGCCGGTCGACCGGCAGATGCAACTGCTTCTCTTGAACGGATTCTTACTCATTTTCTATTTTGAGGTCAAATCCAATTGGGGTTTCTTAAATTCCTTGGACTCTCTGGTTATAAATAAGGGTTAGAGCCCTCATGAATTGTATCCCACTGAAAATCCCTATTGAAAATTCTTTGAAAGCAAGAAACAATTTGTAATTGATTGTTGAATCAATAATATCTCTCTCTCCCTTACCCCGAGGACGTAGGAAAATTGCTGACCTCGTTAAATATTATGTTGGCTTGTTTTCTCTCTTGTTTCTCTGTTCTTATCATGTGGATACTTCTCCGGCGCGTATATCTCTGTTGCTTGGGTTCCTCAAGCTAGTTGTTGCCCAGAAGAAGGCGCTAGGCGCAACACTAAAAACCTCCATCCTATCATGAGGTTAGGGTTACTTTATTGAAGAACGAAGTTAACAAAATTGAAGAGGCGAATTTGGAGAAATATTGGCGCGAATGGAGAAGGATTGGATGCACATTGATGTTCGATGGGTAGACTAATGGAAAATCGAGATCTGTCACTAATTTTCTTGTGAATAGCCCAAGTGGGTCGATCTTTCTTGAATCAATTGGTACTTCCTCTATATTCAAGAATGGCATGGAGTTGCTCAAATTGCTTCATTCGATGGTGGAGAAGATCGAAGAAAAGAATCTTGTTCAAGTAGTAATCGATAGCGCTTCATCTGTGTTCTGGATAGGTCAGAAGTTAATGGAGGCAAGAAAGAATATGTTTTGGGGTCATGCATCGCTCATTGCATCAATAACATGCCCTTATATTGGTGATTTGTCAATTCATCGTGATACATTAGAAAAATGAAAGAAGATCATCATCTTCATTTATTGGCATTGTTGGGTTCTTAGTCTTATGAGAAATGCTAGTAACTGAAGAGAATTAGTAGAATAACAACATTTCCCACTAATTATCTCTTACCTTGAAAAGTATTTTAGAGCAAAAAGTAGCACTTCGTGCTACATTTGCATCTAATGAGTGGCAAACATCTCCTTATTATAGGAAAGACGATCTTGTGGATTTATGATCCAAATCCTCCCTTGTTCATAGATATCAAGAAGAAGTCAAGGTATTTTAAGGATCTCTACCAACTTCACTCTTCAGTCTTCCCTCTTGCAGGCTCCAGTAAGTGAAAGAGCAGGAGGTATCTGTAGTTGTCAAGATCTGACTCACATATGATCATGACACGTATCCAAGCAACTAAAAGCCTCCATCATTCCTGAGTCATTTCAGAAGCTGCTCCTCGTCCCGAGGACACTTCCACCCTGATAGCTCCGAGGCTCCCAGCTGTCCTTAAGTCCACCCCTTCTCGGAGACTTCAGCTCCATATAAAATAATTTTGGCAATAGATCACCCCTTATATCCACCTTAAGTTATGTCAAGACAACATATCATCCTTAATATTGGCTTTCAGTTACGCGTTCTGATCTCCCTCCACATTCATAATGTGAAACACCCACCAACCTGGACAGTTATAGACTGATGAGGGATTTTCTACATGCAAATCCAACAATTAAGTGCCAACAATCACGACAATTACAACAAATCTACGCATAAGAATCATGTGATTATGGAGATCACGCTCGTACCATCCGGCCCATGCATACATATTAGTTTAAGTATAAATAGACTTTCTCCTCAACGAGAAAGGGGATCTCTTTTCTTGAAGAAAAAGCCTAGCACTGAGACTCTGGCATTCAATCCCTATAATTTTTGTAACCTAAAAATTATAGTGGATTTTTCTTCTTCCCGTGATTTTTTCCCGATTTGAGTTTCCACATAAAAAATATATGTCTCTTTTGTGTCATGTTTTATTTTCTCTCGCACTCTAAATCCTCATTCAACTCTTCTCTTGCTTGTGGTGAGATCGATCATCCAAACGCTCGTGACGAAAATTCTCCATCACAGTGATACATTAGAAAAATCAAAGATCACCATCTTCATTTATTGGCATTGTTGGGTTCTTTTTATTATGAAAAACGAAGTAGTCGAAAAGAATTAGCAGAATAACAAGATTTGCCACTAACTATCTCACCTTGAAAAGTATTTTAGAGCAAAAAGTAGCACTTAGTGCTATATTTGCATTCTAAGTAGTGGCAAACATCTCGTTATTATAGAAAAGGCAATCTTGTGGATGTTGAATAAAGCATTCTTGTTGATAAAACATTTTGAAAAGAAATCAAGTATTGCTTGAAACGTGTAATTCGTTTGCTGAAAGTTTTAAGTCTTGTAGATGGTGATGCGGCGGAAATGGGATACGTCTATGAAGCTATGGATAGAGCAAAAGAGCAAATTGAAAATGGCTTCGAACATGTCAAGAGTAGATATGAAAGGGTATGAAAAATCATCAATGAGCGGTGGGAATTACGACTTCCTAAGCCTCTTCATGCGGCCATATTTTCTAATACTAAGTAAGCTTTCACTAGTACTAAATTTTTTTATCATTTTAGTTCTCATGATATTATTACTTGCTGTCGACTCTTTTCTATGATTCAATACAATAATAGATTTCATTATGCAACAAATTTTAATGTGGATGTCGAGGTGAAGATGGGATTATTATATCAGAGAATTGATAGAATGTATCCATCTATTTAGGATAAGATTAAGATTGATTAGCCATCTGGAAAGATTCAAGAGAGCGCAAGGAATGTTTGAAATCAATCGCAACAAGGGATAAGAAACAAGCTAGCAAGTGAAAATAATAAATTGTACATCTAATACCTTTATGTCTTTTTGACTTATATTCATATTTTTTTTTCTGAATTCTAGATTTATGATGGGAGAGTTATGGAGAAGAATGTAAGGAGCTCCAAAGGCTAGCAATTTGTATGTTGAGCTTTACTTCTAGTGCCACAAGGTGCGAGAGAAATTGGAGAGTTTGTGAATTTTTACACTTACAAAAGAGACATAGATTGGAACAACTAAGGCTCAATGTTTTAGTTTTGTTTAATATAACATACAATCGGAATTGAGGGGAAAAAAGAGATAAGAGACCAGGTTTATATGATCCGATTTGCTTATCATATGTGAAATCTGATGATGAGTGCATTACGGAGAATGAAGATGACACTTGGATGGATGTAAGATAACACCTTGGATGGTTGTTCACGAGTGTTTGAAGTTCAAGAGGGAGGGCCAAGTAGTGGTATGACAGAAAAGAAAAGAAAGAAAAGAGGTATAACTATTATTTTCTTGTGATAGTAATTCTTAATAATTTAATTGTTAATTCCTAATTTATAATTTTGTATCTAATGAGATTTTTTTCATTGATTGTTAGGATCTTGAAACTTGAATGTGATTTTAATAAAAAAAGAGAAAGAAGAAAGATGTAGAGGAGGAGGAAAAAGAGTTTGTGGAGAGTGAAGAAGACGAAGTTGAGGAAAATGAAAACATCATTCTTGAAGATGTTTTCAGAGATAACGATAGAGATAGATCGATTAGAGATGATTGACAGGATTAGTTTATTTTGATCTACTTTTGGGACTGCTTATGAAGATGAACTTGGTTTATGAATTTGGCATTTGCAAAACTAGTTATGTGTTTATGTATATGTTTATGTTTATTTTTGGCATGGTTAGGTATTCGAATCATGCAGTGATATTTCGGTTAATGACCCTTATGGTCATTAAGACTTAGATTTTGAATTTGGAACTTTGAAGTAAGATTTGTGCATTTAATTATTTAGGTATATATGTTGAACTTTATGTGACTATGTTTTTTGAGGTTATTAGCATTTCTCCTTGGTTATTCTTTGTTTTATGTTTAAATTTGACCATTTTTTTTTTCAATAGATATGATTGCATGCTCGAGTACTCTATTATTGCACAATAGTTAATGTATTGTACGATAAGATATGCAATGCATAAGCGAGATGATCCACATGGAAAACAATATTCAATACATATCGCGGTTTGACAACTTTGATTGTACATCTTGTCCACCTATTATACTTATTATTATTTATGAACCATAATTTTCCACCGTGCATAGATGCTTGCTCCTTCTAGCTTAATAGACTATTGATAATGCTGCATGTCTCAACGTGAACGTTTTGCTCTGGTGAGAGCATTTCTGTAGTGTCTGTTGGAGTTGGCTCAATTTTCAACTCATTTATTGTTGCGTAATTCTGTGTGTGACTTTTCGGATATGATGCGGTTTTCTTCGAGCATGGTGCAGTCATGCTTTGAGCTTGATATTCTACACGGAAGTTGTAGAGGTACATGCATATCTTTGAATGGTCAAGGAGACGAAGCATCATCAAAGGCCTATAAATAGGCAAGCTCATTGTTGTAGAGCTGATCACTTGATCAAGTATCTTCTTCACTTGTTCTCTTGAAAGCATAGAGAGTGTGAGGGAAAGTCTCTTGTGTTGAAGAGAATTTTAAAGTTGTGAGAGTTGTGTGGAAGTCGGCGTAGTCGGGTGTGCCAAGTGCCTTGTATCCCTTTTGTTGATTCCACCATAGTGAAGCCTTCTCCGAGCCTCAAGCTCAACCCGTGGTTTTTTCCTTTTTTGGGTTTTCCACGTAAATTTCGGTGTACATCTGTGTTGCCTCTCTCTTTCTATTTTATTTTTTTTGCTATCTAGAACAAGATTCTGTTGTGACGTTGATCTTCACGCCAACAAAGTGGTATCAGAGCAAGGTTTAAGTGTTCAAGATGGCGGAAGAGAAGTCAACAATCGGCGGTGTGAAGGTTGAGTTGAAACCATTTGATGGACGGAGCAACTTCACCTTATGGCAACGGAAGATGAAGAACATCTTGATACAACAGGATCTTCACATGTGCATTTTAGGCGTCGAGTCCAAGCCGGAGACAATGACTACGGAAGCCTGGAACAAGGCCGACATGAAAGCTATGAGCTCTATTGAGCTACACTTATCCGATGAAGTCACCTACAATGTGATGGAAGCAACAACCGCCAAATGCACATGGGAGAAGTTAGAAAAACTTTATATGGGTAAGACTCTATCCAACAAACTTTTCTTAAAAGATCAGTTGTATAATCTTCGTATGGAAGAAGGAGATGATCTTATGGAACATCTAAATTTATTTAATCGTTGCATTAACGATTTGTTGCGAGTTGAGGTCAAGTACGAGGAGGAGGACAAAGCTTTGCTTTTACTACGGTCCTTGCCATCATCCTTCAAGCATTTTCGAACCACACTCATGTTCGGCAAAGAGACTCTTCGGTTCGAGGAGGTTGTCCAAGACATTATCTCTCATGTCAAGATGAACAAAAGCACAAGTAATGACTTGAAGAATGAAGATCTACTCGTCAAAGGATCAAATGAACGGGGACAATCCAAGGAGAAAGACAAGGGGACGGACAATCGCTGGAGATCAAAGTCCAGGAACAGCAAGGATGTGGAGTGCTACTACTGCCACAAGAAGGGACACATCAAGAAACATTGCCGAAAGTTCAAGGCGGATCAGAAGGAAGGGAAGAAGTGTGAGAATCCTTCTACGGCCGCTCTCACCACAGAAAACAAAGGTGAACTTTTCTCGGTTTCTTCGGGTAAACCAATTTCAAACTTATGGATTCTTGATTCTGGTTGTACCTTCCATATGTGTGCAAACAAGCATTGGTTTGATACATACGAGAAGAAGGATGGAGGTGAAGTTCTCATGGGGAACAATGTCGCATGCAAGATCATCGGCATAGGCACTGTGAAAATAAAGATGTATGACAGCATCATACGTACTTTTGAAAATGTGCGACATGTTTCTGCTTTCAAGAAGAATCTGATCTCTCTCGGGACTCTTGATGCACTCGGCCTCACCTACTCTTCTGGTGGAGGAAAGATCAAGATTTGCAAGGGCTCATTGGTGGTCATGCGAGGTGAGAAACTTCCCAACAGTTTGTACAAGCTTAAGGGAGATACTATTTCGGGTGGAGCTGCTATATCCACGCCGAAAAGTTTAGATGAAGATTCAGCTCAATTATGGCATTTACGTCTTGGCCATATGAGTGAGCGAGTCATGGAGGAGCTTCACAAAAGAAACTGCTAAAGAATATAGAGTCTTGCAAGCTGGACTTCTGCAAGTACTGTGTACTTGGAAAGCAATGCAAGGTATCATTCAAGCCTACAAACAAGGAGAATCGCGCTAAGGAGGTTCTCAACTACATTCACTCCGACGTATGGGGGCCGGCACCGACAAAATCCCATGGTGGTACTCGCTATTTTGTCACGTTTATGGATGATCATTCACGGAAGATCTGGGTCTACTTCATGTGGGAGAAATCTGAAGTTTTTTTCGAAGTTCAAAGAATGGAAGGCCGAAGTAGAGAATCAAACTGGGCGCAAGATCAAGTACTTGCGCAGTGACAATGGAGGTGAATATCGAGATGGCAGATTCTTGGAGTTCTGCAAGAAAGAAGGTATCATTCGTCACTTCACAGTGAAGAAGACTCCACAGCAAAATGGCGCAGCAGAAAGAATGAACCGAACTTTCATGGAGCGAGAGAGATGCATGAGACTTCATGCAGGATTGCCTGAATCTTTTTGGGCAGAGTCTGTTAACCATGCTGCTTTCTTGGTTAACAGGTCACCATCAAAATTGCTGGATTCCAAATGTGCAGAGGAAGTTTGGTCCAGGAAGGACATCGATTATTCTACTCTAAAAGTTTTCGGATGCAAGGCGTATGTTCATATCCCCAGTGATGAACGAAACAAGTTGAAGCCAAAGTCACTCGAATGCATTTTCCTCGGTTTCGAGAAGGGAGTGAAGGCCTACAGACTCTGGGATCCGAAGAACAAGAAGAAGGTATTGAGTAGAGATGTTGTGTTTGATGAAAGGCTTGGAGCAGAAGCTACTGGAAAAGACGAGGTTTGTAAAGAAAATCATTATACTGAAATTCCTTTTTCAACAGAAGATTCCTTTGTAGAGAATCAAGCTGAGGTGGAGCCGCCAGAGGAGCAACAACAAGCTGAAGAGGTTCATGAAGAACCTATGAGCATAGCACAGACAAGACCAAGAAGAGTTATCAAGCCCCCTCAACGGTTAGGTTGGGAGGATGAGGCCTTCTATGCACTTTTAATTAGCGAAGAAGATCCATCAACTTTCAAAGAAGCTTTAGAAAGTAAAGAGCGGAAAGAATGGATGGCTGCTATGTCAGAAGAGATGACATCTCTTCACAAGAACTCTGTTTGGGAGTTAGTTCCTAAACCCAAAGATCAAAGGATCATCGGTTCCAAGTGGATTTATCGAAAGAAAGAAAGCTTAAGTGAGACGGAGGCACCTACTTACAAAGCTGTTAGTTGGCATGTGCACCTAGCCACCAGAGGTGCGGGAAGGTGAGTTGGTACTCATCAAGGTGATGAAATTGCTCATGAATGAGCAACAGTTGTTCCAGAGTGTTGTGTCATCTCTGAAGATTTGGACATCTCGCCAAGGTGGAGATTGTTGGAGTTGGCTCAATTTCCAACTCATTTATTGTTGCGCAATTCTGCGTGTGACTTTTCGGATATGATGCGATTTTCTTCGAGCATGGTGCAGTCATGCTTTGGGCTTGATATTCTACACGGAAGTTGTAGAGGTACATGCATATCTTTGAATGGTCAAGGAGACGAAGCGTCATCAAAGGCCTATAAATAGGCAAGCTCATTGTTGTAGAGCTGATCACTTGATCAAGCATCTTCTTCACTTGTTCTCTTGAAAGCATAGAGAGTGTGAAGGGAAGTCTCTTGTGTTGAAGAGAATTTTAAAATTGTGAGAGTTGTGTGGAAGTCGGCGTAGTCGGGTGTGCCAAGTGCCTTGTATCCCTTTTGTTGATTCCACCATAGTGAAGCCTTCTCCGAGCGTCAAGCTCAACCATGGTTTTTCCCTTTTTTGGGTTTTTCACGTAAATTTCGGTGTTCATCTGTGTTGCCTCTCTCTCTTTCTATTTTATTTTTTTTTGCTATTTAGAACAAGATTCTGTTGTGACGTTGATCTTCACGCCAACAGTGTCCTATAATGGATTGGATACAAGTTTCATTTCACTGAAGGCAATTGCAGATTTCAGGCATATTTTCTAGTTTCTTTTCCTTTTTAAGGAAAGGTACAAAGGATGCAGCCAGATCATTTTAGATGCAAGTTACACTTCATTCCTTAAACATATACATATTTACGTCAATGCAATATATAGGTTTAACCCACTTGTCATCGAACCACATATAAGTTAGATAAGCTGGGTTGACACTCCCCCTCAAATTGTACATGTATCAGGAAACATGCACAGTTTGCTTTTGGGATACAAATGTTGCTTAACTAGAAAACCCTTTGTAAAAAATATCTGCAACTTGTTCTTTTGATAGAACGTAACTTGTTTGCACCTCTTTAGAATCCACTTTCTCTCGAGCAAAATGACAGTCAGCTCGTATATGTTTTGTTCTATCATGAAGAACTGGATTTGCTGCCATTGCCGAAGCACTTTTATTATCACACTAAACTGTAGAACTTTGGACTGTTAATCCCAATACTTGCAGAAGTTGTCTAACCCATGAAGTCTCTGCAGCCACACTTCCTAAGGCTCTGTATTCTACTTCTGTACTGGAACGAGCAACACTCTTTGCTTTCAGCTTTTCAAAGAAATCAAATTCTTGCCCAAAAATATGGAATATACTGAAATTGACCACCGGCTATCAGAATCACCAGCCCAATCTGCATCTGTGTCCATTGTCACACACATTTTGTTAAACATAGATTTATCCTTCAGAACTTTGATTCCATGAGTCACAGTACCCTTGATATACCTCAAAATCGTTTTTGCACTAAGTGTTGAAGCATGCATGTATTCTGCACTTGATTAACTGAGTAGCAAATGTCAGATCTTGTAATAGTAAGATATTGTAGTGCTCCAACGGTACATCAAAATTTCTCTGGATTCTGATATAGAGGACTATCATTAGCTCTCATCTTTCGATTACAAGGAGTTCTAGCAGGCTTACACAGTCTTTCATATTAAATTTCTCCAACAGGTCTATGGCATATTTATGTTGAGATATCTTCAGGTCTTCACACGATCGATCAATCTCAATTCCCAAGAAATAACGTAAAGGTCCGAGATTTTTGATCGTAAAGGGTTTATGCAACATATCAAGTACAATCTTACTCTTCTAAATCCTTATAGTTTGGTGGAATGTTCCTTCAAGAAAACAGAAGAAGAAGTGAAAATACATTCGGAATTATTGTCACGAGTGAACTGAGATATAAATAAAAGAAAATATATAAACGATGGAACAAGGAAGACATCTTGCAAAACTAATTGACCAATGGAGGCCGTAATAATAACATTGCCAATGTGAGTGATGGGTAACTACTTCCATCTCCAATAATAATAAAATTTTTTCCAGCATAAGATCTAGTGATAAAAAATTTACCTGGACAGTTGCCATATGTTAGCAGCACCCGTGTCAACAACTCATGAATTCTCAGTAGGTTTATCACTCCACCAACTCCATTAGTAATGCTTTCAGAACAATTAGCTGCATATTTCTGTAGATTCCAACAATTTTTGGCTGAACGGTTACTTCGTCCACAAATTTGACTAATGATTTTTGCCTGGCTAGTTTAGCCATAACCTCGACAACCATTAGTTTGTCCACGAACACTTTGATTAGCGAAAGAGCTACAACAAAGACCATAACCTCTTCCTGATAATTTCTTCCACGACCTCGACCTCGACCTCTTTGACCAAAATTATTTCCACCATTTCAGGTATTAGCAACCAGGACATTATGAGAAGATTCAGATCTATCATTTCTTTTGTCTAGATCCTTGTTTAAGACCAAATTTTCATTCTGTAGTGAGGAAAACCGCAACTCCTCAAATGTGGGCAAAGGTGGACGACTAGTGGCCGATGCAATGAACATCTTCAAATCTCCTTGCAGACACTTCAAAGAATTTAAAACTTTATCACGATCTCAAACTGGATCACCAATCAGCGCTAATTCATTACAAATGGATTGGACTTTGTTGGAAAACTAACAGTGCCCATGTCTTGTTGCTTCACATCTAGAAGTTCAAACCGCAACTGCAGTAGTTTTGCCCCAGCTATACGAGAAAAAAATGTCCTTTAGTGCATCCCACAATTCTTTTGCTGTCTGGACATGCACCATTTGACTCACTGTTGGCTCAAAGGCCCTTCACTCTAGTTTTGATGATAATTAACTCATTTAGTTATAGTACTAATGATCTTATATTTAATTAGTCTCAGATTTGTGATCAAGATCTTAGTTGGTGTTTAGCTTCAACAAAGAATTTAAAATCAAGTTTTGGAGCTAACACGTGTTGATTCAAGAGCTTGTGCATCAAGACCACATCAAGTACTCAAGAGGAGTCTAACTCATTGGATCATGGTTTGGACCAAGTCAAGAAGATGAGAAGATTTTCAAGTGAAGACCTTCAAGAGAAGACTTGTGTCTAGGTTTATTTTTAGTAAGATTTTATTTTTAGATAAAATGTAAAGGATAGATTAGTTGGTGGATTGCTCAAGTATCATATACACTCACACACAAGATTTATATGTGTATTCATTATAGAATTTTCGTTTTGAGAAAAATACCGGTTTGATTTTTTATATACATGTATTTTTATCAAAACTTCATTTTAGTGCTTATTGTCAAAAACATAAATATTTCATCATATATGTGTAGTGGATCATATCCATAGACACTAAGTTTTAAAAGTGTTTAGAATATCTTATTTTTATATTTGGAGGAGTTTTGAAAAAATCAATTTTCAATTTGAAAAAATACAGTTTTTGTTTTAAGCCAAAACTTCCATATTACAAAATAGTTCAAAATATTTGTAACATGTTTTGATTTTTACTCAAACATATTTGTATCTCAAATTATATTAATGAACTTATTTTTCTAGATTTTTTGTGGATTTATGGGATTTTATCAAAGGTAAAAAGACAACTTTTAAATCCCTGAAAATACTATTTTTGGCCTTCTGCCGGTCGACCGCACGGTCGACCGAGCCAGAGGTCGATCGATTGGGCGGTCGACTGACATGCACAAAACATGCACGGCCAGGGCCGGTTGACCGCACGGTCGACCGTCAGAGAGCTTCTGCTCTTTGGAAATAGCCCGGTTGACCGGGCGGTCGACCGCTGGGCCATTGCCCAGTTGGCGGTCGACCGGCCGGTCGACCGACCTTCCCAACGGTCGAAAAAGGTCGACCGGCCGGTCGACCGGCGGCAGTCTGAACTGCTGATTTGGACCCCAACGACTAGTTTTTGGATGCCTATATGTTGGGGTTCCCTTGGACTGTTTTCCATAAGAGTTTTGGAGAGTTTCAAAGCCAGTTTTTCCTATCTATTGTAGAGGTTTTCTCCACTTGTTTTAGTGCTAATGCTTCCATATCAAAAGGAGAGTTTTTAAGAGTGTTTTGTAAAAGTGATTTTTTGAATTTTTCACCACAAATTCCATCCTATTCTCACACATACTTGAGCTTTCTATTACTATATCATTCCTATAGGAGAGTTGTTGTGAGATTGTTTTTAGGTGATCAAATTGTTTAGATCACCAAGAGTTCATTTTTGTATTTGAGGAGGCGGACTTGCGGGTTCGCATTGTTTCGGGTTCTAGTGAGAACTCGGTATATAGGTGCGGCCTTGGTAAGCTAGTGTGCTTGCGGTGTATTTGTTCTTGCGGGAGCAAGTGAGGAGACTAGTGAGTCCAAGAGTTCTAGTGTGAACTCCTTGTAGGTGTTGCGGCACAGAGTGATCCGGTGGGATCGATTCTAGTGGAAATTCTTCATAGTGTTGAAGGCGGGGATGTAAAGTAAGAGTGCTCGAACCTCGAAACAAATCTCCCGTGTTTGCGATTGTTCTCTCTCTATCTCTCACTTGTGTTTATATCTTGCATGCTCTTATTGTCATATTCATTACTTGCTTGATATATATTTGTGCTCATATTGTTGTATGCTTGGGTTTGTTTTGCTCACACTTGTATTCAACCAAGAGAGCCATAGCGGTACCTCAACTCTTATCTAGAGGAAACTTGAGGAGTTAGTTCAGAGCCCTTCACGGGGAATCCAGCTACACTCTTGTGTTATACTTGGTATGTTTAGCTTAAGAATTTTTAAGTTGCATAAATTATTTTTAATTCCGCATTAATTCACCATTAGATTAGCTAGTCACCTATTCACGCCTCTAGGTGATTTCAATTGGTATCAGAGCCAAGTGCTCTTGATTTGGGTGTAACAACCTAGAGTTAAGATCCTTATTTTTTTGGCTAATCACAATATTTGTTCACACACATGGATTTCATGTCATCTCCTACTTTTAACATTCTTAACATCCAAACTTGAAAAGTTAAGATGTCCTTGTATCTCAAAGTCCTAGGCATTCATGTTTACTTTACCACCATTAAAGATGCATATTGTTTAAATGGCAAACATTTAGAGGCTAATGCAAAAGCCATCCATGCTTTAAAGAGTACCCTAAATGATGAATATTTATTTAGGGTTTCTAACTTTGATTCGGCTTTTGTAGTATGGAACACTATTGTCTCCCTGACGAACAAGAGCAATACTATGCGGGGAGCGACTCGGATGTTGGAAGTGAGGCTTCCAACGTATGCTACATGGTCCAAGGGGACAACCCCCTTGAGGTAAATACCAAATCCGAGCTAGAAGAGGATGTTGATATGTCTTATGATGAGCTTGAATCATTTTTTCAACAATTTCTTGAAAAATATGAATTGTTTAAAAAGGATAACAAGAAATTGAAAAACAAATATGATTTCCATTTTGTAGAAAAAGATTTATTTCAAAATAAACTTGCATGTGTTTCAAAAGAAAATGATTTGTTGAAAAAGAAGAATATTTCCTTATCTTCAAAATTAAATGATCTTTGTGAAGGAAATAATTCTTTAAAAAATAAAATTAGTTTTGTGGAAAAACAAAAAGAAATTGCTTTACAAGAAAACAACTCTTTGAAAAGAAAAGTTGTTTCAAAAGAAAAAGAAACTATTTCTAAAAAGAAAAAGGGTGTTGATTCTCATCATGCTTTTCATGCCACCATTGATAAAAATGAGATTAGTTTTGAAAAATAGAATAAATTGTTTGAGCTCAACTTTGAGTAATTGTACATTTAACCATAAAAGATTGGAAACCTTGTTTCAAAAATGAAACAAGCTCCACATGTTCATGCACATCACCCACGGCATACATATGCATACTTTACGCGTCATGATCATACTCATTCTCATGTGCATACTGATCGGGGCGGAACTAGCACTCAAAAAATGTGTGTTTTATGAAATCAATGAAAAGCTTGTATGTGCTAATGTTCCCTCGATATTTCTATTATAGCATTGGCTCAACGGGTCGAATCCACAAGGACAGGAGGCGATAGAAGCATTAACAGTTTTTATTCACGTCGTTTGTTAACAGTTCTTGTTTGTTTAAAAGAATTAGAAAAAGAAAAAGAAAGAAATCAAGCATGTGGTAGGTGGAGAAGGCGATGAAAATGATGTGAAAATAAAAGAGAAGTGGTTTGGAAAATAAAATAGAAAAAAGATGAAACAAAGGTGAACTAAGAAGTTGGTGAAATAACGATAGAAAAAATAGATAAAAGAGTTTGGAAATTAAATTTCAAAATAAAGTAAAATAAAACTCATGGCTACTAATTACTAATTGCTCCACTAACTATGCTAACCTCTTAGTGATAGTTGCCTCACATGGATTTTCGACTATCACTAATCCTTGGCTACAAGAGACGATACAGAGCATGACCCATAAGATTGTTCTTCTACATTCAAGCAACATACCCATCCACATAACAAGTTGCAATTTACTATTAAATTATCAAAAACCAGTTAGAGGTGAGCATGAAATAAAGAAGACATTGCAAGTTAGCAAGTTAGTGGGTTAGGTGTTAGAAATGTTAGAATGTTAGAATCCATCATCATGAGCCATCAATGGCTCTTGCAAGAGTAAGGCCTTGTAGAGGCTATTAGATTCATGTGGATTATCAAGTAAGTGGTTAGATGGTTAGTGGTTAGTAGTTAGATTGCCATGAGAAGAAGAAATTAGCTAAACATCATGTAGAAGATGGAGAAGATTACATTGGAGAAGAAAGGGGGCACCTTTACATAGATTGTCACCATCTATTACATCAATCCCTCTCTATCTCTCTCTGAATCTCTCAGCCCTACTACAAGATCTAAAAACGAAATGAAAATACAAAATACAAGAAATGAAGAACACCTACACTACACTACACTAAAGATAGAAACTCTAGCCTAAAATCCAAAACTGCTTCGTTTTGGCCAAACCCTGCCCTTTTATAGGCAGAAGAAACATCTGGAAGGCGAGACGGGGCCACGCGTCGAAGATTGACGCGTGGCCCCACCACATTACCACAGAAACGCGGCTTTTGTCGCGTTTCTGTGGCAATACCAGGGACTTAGGTCCCTGGTTTTGGTGCGTGGCTTTGTGTCGCTTCTAGGACCTCTTGGTATACTTCTTTTCGGGTATTTTTGTCCGTATTTTCAGCTGACGTGCACAAGGGTTTAGGTTCGATGTATCTTTTAGAAGATCCCTTACTTGGCCTCCAAGAATTGCGTATTTAATTACCCAAAAATGAGTTTAATTAATCTCTTATTACCCTTTGTCCATTGGACTCTAATTTATCTGCAAGAGAGACCAAAATACGGTTTAGACTGACATTTTATTCACAAATCGGTAGAAAAATGCGATATAATAATGCAGAATTGTAGACTAATCACAACCCTACACTTATCTTTGCTCGTCCGGAGCAAAACAAGAAAAGAAAAACTATACTACATATGTTATTACACCACTTTCACAGGTGACGCGATTGCATTGAGCGTGTGCAACAAGCCGTTAAACCTCTGGTTACCCTAGAGGAGGAGTTTTGTCTCCTGAGGGTTTTCAGCGGATTGCACCCACAAAATTCATAAAGAAAGAAGACAAATATTAGTATTTTGAAAACACATTTTGAAAGAGAGACAAGTTTACGAAATACTTTAGTAAAAATATAAGTGATCTAAGGTCATAAGTCCACCAAAAATTATTCTTCCTTAAACTTAGTCTCTATGCAAGATCTTGTTTTCAATTAAGGTAAGAATTCAAAATTGGATTGAATATTTTATCTTTCATAAAACCTAGATAATATGCACATTGTGATAGTGAAAATTTCTGGGATTTCAACTCTAACCATCAGGCCATTTATTTTTATATATATATATTTTCTTTTTCTTCTTTTTTCTTCACTTAGTTTTCTTAGGCTTTCTAATTTACCCGGGTAGTGAGCCTTTAACGGATGACTCCAAGACCAGACGGTTTTAGGGCACCAGATGAGAAAACGTCCCTCGGGTTTAAGGACTCGAGTAAACAAGGCTACAAAACTAAGGGGGATTATTTGTTTCTTTTGACCACGTTAGGTGTGAATAATCATGCTTCTTGAGGCATAATTATCCAGCTTAATAAGTAGTTATATATATATATATATTTTTTCTTTTTATATTTTTTTATGACATTTTAGGTCTTTGTATCCATCCTGAAAATTGTGTAAGTGTGAAGTGCATACCATCTAAAGCAAAAAATTCAAGATAAAATTATCTCTCCAATTTATCTTACTTAGCCTATAATTTTAAACAAGATCCATTATTTCGACTAGGTTTAAGATGTCATAATTAAGGCTTTCTTAATTTCTAAAATCATCTTAATTTTCTTAAAAAAAGATCAAAACTTTATCTCTTATTTCAAAAAGTTTTTGAAGAAAGAGAAACTTCCTATACAAAAGAGAAGATTTCTAAAAGTATCCTAAAAGAAGTGTAAAAGAAAGAAAATCTAAAAACTCTACGTTAGTAAACCCTCCCCCACACTTATCTCATGCATTGTCCTCAATGCATCGTGATGTATGTATGCATGAAACAAATAGAGAGGGAAGGAAAAATCACCTCAAGGTGGTGATTCTGGTGGTGGTCTGATTGGTCCACGAAATGCGGCCTAATCCAATTTGCGTTGAGTTCTCAGGAACCCACCAGAGACCTCTATAAAACAACCCACTAGAATGATGTATATATGTATGATTTTTATTAAGAATTTAACCTTATCTTATTTTCAAATTTTCAAAATAATTTCAGAGTCAAATTTATCAAGACCCTTGTCCCAGAATGGAATGATTGATTTGGACTCAGGAAGTACAGGAACTAATACCGACTCAGGAAAAAGACTTAAGTCAATTAAAGGTTCAGGAGTGAGATTGGTTCAGGAAGTGGGACCAAATCAAGAAGTTGAAACTCAAGTCCACATTCATTTCCCCATGATGGAATGTGACTTTCTAAGATTGGTGATTCAAGTTCAAGAACGACAGATATGCGAATCAAAACTGACTCTAAAGTGTTGCTCAAATTGGGTAACAAAATAGGAGTCAATGTTGATTTAGAAAGTTGAACTGGATCACAAATTTGAGAATCGACGTCACATTCCTTATTGAGTTCAATTCCATAAAAATGAGAACTTGCCAATTTGTCAATGAGACTTTCAAAAGTATGAAATTGGTCAAGTTCAATATGATGATCATAAAAGATTGGTGATTCAATTTCACAATGGACTGACACTGGATCTAATACTGACTCGGGAAAATGCTTGAATTCAGGTAAAAAACACCTCATTCAATATTGAATCAGGAAGTGAAATTGAATTACCAAGTGAAAGTTCAGGATCATATTCATGCTTAAGTTCAATTTCAGGAAAAGGATAACTTGCCAAAATATCAATAGGATTTTTAACATTTAAAGTTTGGACAAGTTCAGATGGGTGTACTGAAATTGAATCTTGGTGTCCAAAATGACAAGAGTCCTGGGTCAGATCAATAGAGTTAGGGATAGAAAAATTGGTTAAAGGTTGATAAGATAGAGTTTTCTCATTCTTATAAATGCTAACCAATTGGCTTAATTGTGTTTCTAACCTATTGATAGACTGGGTAGAAGATTTTTAAAATTGTAGCACGGACTCCTGCAAGACTTCTATACTCTTTTCTAGATGTGATGTATCTTCAAGTGGTTGTTCTAGAAAAAGAGTGTAGGAATCTTGGTTTCCAAAACAACAAGAGTCATGGGTCAAATTGATAGAGTTAGAGATATTTGAATTGGTCAAAGGTGAAGAAGAGAGAGTTTCTTCATTCTTATAAATGTTGACCAATTTGCTTAATTGTGTTTCCAACCTATCAATAGACTGAGAAGAAGATTTCTGAAATTGTAATGCAGACTCCTGCAAGACTTCTATACTCTTTTCTAGACTTTATTTTTCATTGAGTGGGTGTTCCAGAAAGGGAGTATAAGAATCTTGATTTTGAAAAGATAGTGAAGATTGTGAGTCCAACATGTTTTGAGATTGAAGCTTGGACTCACACAAGAATTCCTTACTCGTTTCCAGGGCAGAAGGTTGTTCATTATGAGGAGTTGGAACTGAGTAAGAGTCTTGAAAATATTGTGGAATTGGAGAGGCCTACATTTTCTGACGTTGTCGCTCTGCCTCTTGTAGGTTGGCTTCTATACTCTTTTCTAACTCAGATTTTTCTTCAATGGGAGGTCTAGAAAAAGGAGTATAGGAAGCGAAATCGGGGAATGAATATTGTGAGATTTGTGGACAAGGTGGATACGGTGACAAGGAGGTTGAAAATTTAACTCGGGAGGGGGGGTGAATCCCCATTGACTCTGTAAAGAGTTATAATTAATTTGGAAATTAGAGTCATAAGATTGTGGGTATGGGTTGTATTGATTCGGATAAGTCCAACCCGGTGTATTTAGTTGGTTCATATTGTGAAAAACTGGGTTGGAATTATCCGAAACAAATGCGGTCGGTGTGAAATATGGATTAATATTAGGATTGAAAGAATTGTTATTGTTGAAGTCCATTTCACAAACAATCACAAAAAAAGAAAAATCAAACAACAAACAAAAAAGAAAGAAAATGTCAAAACCAAGCCTATACTAAGGTTGACTTAGACCTAGACGACTCCTAACTGGTCGATTACCCGGGGGAGGTTGTTGCTTGAATCCGACCACAAGCTAATCAGCCAGGTAGGGGTAAAATACGGTGGGAGGTATCCGTGCGTAAGCAATGGGCCTTAATTACGCCAAACCACGGTATCTTCGAGGCATAATCTCTTAATCCCAAACCTTAGACACTGATTTTACCAGAGTAAGATTCAAAACAAGTTTCACCCTCGGTCAATCTCTTAATGAGTCCGAGATATCCCTAGGGGCCAATGTCTATAAATTTTATTAGGGCTTGGGTTGTGTGAGTGGGGAGGTGATTTTTGAGTTAAGAAAGGGTGATGAAATCCCACCTTATCTTGTATGGGTTTTGCCCTTAATTTCAATTCGTGCAAGTGTGCAATATAGACAAGAAGATAACACAAAGCGATAAATTACCTACGTATTTGTCCTATGCTATATGCAATGCCATATGTACACCTCAATCCAAATCACAACAACAGAACAAAATATAGTATATTGGAATTGAATTGACACGTGCCTAAATGCAAATGTCTAAACCGTTTTAAAAGCTTCCAAATACCGTATTTTAGTTCTTTAATTTATTGCAGTGTGTAGGCAATCAAAGTAGGAAAGTAATAGTACAGATCCACTAGCTATTACAATGAACACATCCCAGCACAACAAGATACACAATGATTACAAAATAGCCGCGTTGGCGCGGCAAATGTCGCGTTTGTGCGGCTTTTCTTTAGAAGCTGGGTCCCTACTTTCTAGAACAGGGATATGCAAAGCTAGTGTTTGTTCTGCAATGTTAAGCTCCTGTAAAGATAGTCCTGCACACCAAAACAGAGAAGAAAATGTTAAAAAAAACGTGAAATCAAAACCATTCCCATCCCGGCAACGGTGCTAAAAATTTGATCGGGGCGGAACTAGCACTCAAAAAATGTGTGTTTTATGAAATCAATGAAAAGCTCGTATGTGCTAATGTTCCCTTGATACTTCCGTTATAGCATTGGCTCAACGGGTCGAATCTACAGGGAAGGGAGGCGATAGAAGCATTAATAGTTTTTATTCACGTCGTTTGTTAGCAGTTCTTCTTTGTTTAAAAGAATTAGAAAAAGAAAAAGAAAAGAAATCAAGCATGTGGTAGGTGGAGTAGGCGATGAAAACGATGTGAAAACAAACGAGAAGTGGTTTGAAAAATAAAATAGAAAAGAAGATGAAACAAAAGTGAACTAAGAAATTGGTGAAACAAAGATAGAAAAATAGATAAAAGAGTTTGGAAATTAAATTTCAAGACAAAGTAAAATAAAACTCATGGCTACTACTACTAATTGCTCCACTAACCATGCTAACCTCTTAGTAATAGTTGCCTCACATGGATCCTCGGCCATCACTAATCCTTGGCTTCAAGAGACGATACAGAGCATGGCCCATAAGATTGTTCTTCTACATTCAAACAACACACCCATACTAGATAACAAGTTGCAAGCTACTATTAAATTTTCTTTAATATTCTATATGTGACTTCTCATATTTGGCAATCTCTTTCGGGATGGAACTCCCTTCAATAGTCTATAGAAATAACTATCTTTGAGATTTTCTCCATGGTATTCTTTTACTAGCAGGGACTATTATCGGCATTAACTGTTCAAGGAGCTACCACTTTTTGAATTATCTCTAGAATTTTCTTTAATATTCTATATTGATTAAACTACTTCTCTAATATTCTCAGTGAATTATCTTAGGTATTCTTGATGAACCAACGATCTATCTTGATGACTGAAACGATCAAACATCATCTCTGGAGTTCTATATTAATCACATGCCAATTATTTTTGGATTAAGGATTCTGATGTTTCTCTCTTCGTTCAACCACTTCCTGCTCGGACTCAAAAGCAGGGGACAAATTATGGTGTTGGTCTATGATCAAGGAGTCAAAAGCTACTTTCTTCATTTGATCAAATCTTATTCTAACTCAAAAGTGGAGGGAAATGATACTACTCATATTAAGAATATATGAAATGTTCATGGACAACATCAGGCTATTCTAGAATATACAATCATGTCTAGACCCCAAGTTCTAAAAGTGTTATGGCTCATACCAATCTAAGATTCGGAATGTTAGTATTTGGAGTGCCTCATATTCATCAGAGAAGAATCAAGGATCATGTGGAGGTGTTACAAGCTTTCATGCTATAATGATTACAATTGTTGACGTTATTCCACCTTTCATGCTATGAATGAAACCCTGCCTAAGACGAATAAGAAAGTGTGTTTGTGTGTGTGGGATGAAAAATATGCAAGAGTAAATAGGAAAAGGAGGGAAAGAGGATGAGTGACAATGGCCACGAATGTCCTTGCTACTCGAACTCCTCTTTTAAAGCACTTTGAGATAGGTAGTGTGAGAATGTGACTCGATGGAGTGCTTGGTCAATGAAAATGAGAGAAGCTCTGCCTTGGTGAAGAAGGCAAGGTGGAATGAGCAAGCGACCCCTCCCCATTGAAAGAGCTGAGGCTCGCCCGGCAAAGGCTTCAGGCCAGAACTTCGTGATGGAGGGAGAGGAAGTGCTCGGCGTTGGTGTTGGAAAAAAATGACTTTTGAGTGGAAATATGAAAGAGAATTCAGCTCTAAAGTGAGAAAAGGTTGATGATTGGTGTTGTGGAATGTTTGGGATATATCGTTCATAGTTCTTTAGCTCGGAAGTGTTTAAATGACAAATAATATCCCGGACAACGTAACTCCATCATCCGGGTTCTCATACTTGACCCTTAGGGAAAAATTGGGGTGTCTACAATTGTCTTATGCCTAAACTATTCAAGCACTTTTTAAGGTAATTCCTAGGCAGATAACTTGTTATCTAGTAATTCTTCTTTCCAATCTCCTTCTAGGTATATCTTTTTTGAATATTAAAAAAAAAAAGAGGTAACTTTTTCTCATTACCTTTGCAAGTCTTAATTCTCTTTATTTCTTTTCTAAGACTAGATACTGGTTTGAGCATAAGAGGAGCGTCGCTAGGCCAAGACCGAGGCACTGACCCTTAAATAGGACCCTGTGGAGTTTCTGGAGCTTCCAATATCATCACAATGAATTATAGCCTCGGCAGGCTTCACATGAATTGGCAGTTGCTTGCTGTGAAGGATATGTTTTGAGCTCCAACAACAAGCACAAAAGTCAAACAACGAAATTGGAGAATGGATAGACCGACGATTAGAGTGTACGTTGGAGAATCAGAAGCGATTCAAGTGTGATCCAGAAGTTGAACCCTATGTTTTCAGTTCAGGACAGGACATATTGGATGCAGATTGGGTGGATTTTACTATTTGGAGTAGGTTTTAGATATTGGTGCCGAATTGAAGGTGATCTGGAGTCTGGTACAAACATGTTGATCGGGAGGTCGATGGTGGGCTCTAATGATACTGTAGTGGTCAATTTCTGACCTACATCAAAATCAAGCACATATCCCCTGCCATCAGAACCTCCTGAAGGCACCAACAATAAAAGTCATCTGAGCACTCCCGCAGAGCATTATTTGGTTATTCCTGAGACCGTTCATCCTACCGAGGAGTCAATTGTCCGAGGATACTCTTCCACAAAGAACATCGTCGACAAGGCATGTTCTTCCGTTCTGAGTAGGGCAGTCACTGCAACCAGCTCTATCAATTTTTGCCTACATTTATGGAGTCTGTTACGCCGTCAGATCATCCCACGTTTCACACATTACAACGATCCCTACTCCAGCGCAGGCTGTTATAGAAAGTGGCAGTAATCGCTCCCGCAGTCAAGGACAAAATTCCAGCCATTATGAGAGAATCACAACGTGCAGGTCATGCTGTTATTAAAAACCACATGACCCGAACTGCCAATGAAAGCTCCCCGGGTATATAAAGCTTAAGAGATGGACAAGAAAAGGAGGACAACCAACAACCAAGAGAAAAGAGAGGAGATAAAAGAAAGAGATCCACAATCAGACTTCCTATTGAGTATAAAAAATAGCCATCTCCAAGCCAAAATTCCACTGTATTCTGTGATATCAGAGCTTTAGCTTTGCTGAGTTCACTGTAATCCTTTGCAAATAGTGAATTCTCTTTCTCCTTCCCGTAGTTTTTCTCAAATTGGATTTCCACATAAAAGCCTATATCATTGCATAGTCTTTTTACTCTCTCTTAGATTTAGGTTACAAATTGATGTGTAAATAATTTTTTTTGAGAATTTACCCCTACATTTTTGGTGTTTTCATTGAGATCTGAGTCCCAAAGCTCAAGATCTCTCCCTGTTCAACCTTCCTCAAGCAGCCTCTTCCAGATCGGTGATATCCCCACTCAAGCGAGTTATTGGCGACACAACCTCCAAAGGCAAGGCTAAAACAACTATCGGGGGCACGACCTCCAAACTGATCAGCAATTAACTGCTCGCGGAGGGCATCAACTCAATCCAGTCAGAAGAACCATCTGTTGGCTCTCAACCTTCTCAACAGCAAGAGGGTCAGCTATTTCAGATACTCCGAGAGATGAAAGAGCAAACAAAGAAATGACAGCTGCAATTGGATCGCGATCGGGCACAGATGACGCTCGATCGTGACAACTAAAATCACCTAGAGGGGGTGAATAAGTGATGGCTAAAAATCTATGACAAATACTACTGAATTAAAACAACAAAAACTATCTAGCAAAATAAAGAGTAAGGAACAATCCACACAATTAAAAACAATGAAACACAAAATATAACTAGCAAGAGATGATAACACAATAGATCATGCAAGATATAAATGAGAGCGTAGAGTAGAGAAAGAAAGAAAGCAATCGCAAAAGCAGGATATGTGTCGAGGTTCGAGCTACTGCTCTGCGTCCTCGCCTTCACTTCAATGAAGAATTTCACTATGCTTTGATCCCACAAGGTCACCAACTCTACACAACTGGACCTGCAAGTCCTCTAGGTGCCACAACACCTAAAATCATGAACCCGCAAGCTCGTTTGAGGCTGCAACCTCTGCAACACTTGAGTATAAGAAATGTAGTGATCTCTCCTAGATAACAAAAAAGCTCACAACGTAATCGTATGACCAAGGTAAGGATTTGAAGCTCAGAGATTGAATGTGAGTGAGAAACAAAGCTTGAAAATACTTGGATGTGCAATTTGGACTCAAACTGAATTTCTTTTTAAAATTCTCACTAAAATGATTGACAATCTTAGAGAATATGTTTAGCAAAGCTTCATAGGGTCTTCTACAGTCCTCATATTTATATAGGGTCAAAATAGTAGAGAGAAACTCAAAATAATAGTTGAGAATTAAACCAGAAATGGCAAATAAAAAATAGTCATTTGAGCTTAATGAGGCAATTAGCCTGTCGGTCGACCGGCCGGTCGCCCGCCAACGGTCAAATTTCTGACTGTTGGGGATCGCGGTTTACTAAGCGGTCGACTAAATCCAACAGAGAGTCATGTGAATCTAAGTCGGTCGACCGCTCGGTTGGCCGGACAAACAGAATAAGCACTTAGCACATGTCGACCGCTTGATCGACCAATAGAGCAAATAACTCTTTAGGTCGGTCGACCGACCAAAGGCCAAAGTTGAAATAAAGGAAATGTTTTGAAATACACTTGATTTTTCATCAAAACATTTTGAAACCTCTTTAAAAACAAAGTTCATATTTTGAAGCTTAAATATGTGTGATCCTATGTCAATACAAGTAAAATGTAGAACTTATATCTTGTAAAAATGGAAATTACTTTTGATAAATATGTTTTTCAAAAGAAATGATGTTGAAGAACGATCTAAACTTGTCGAAATTCTTTTCAAGAACTTAGAGATCAATAAACAATAAACATTATGTGTGTGTGTATCTCTTGAGTTATCAAACCTCTAAACTTGGTTTTGACAAATCTAAATCTTATATTGATTAATAAGGAAAAATAATTCTTTTCTTGATTTCTTTTATCTTGCAATTTCTTGATATTTTGAGCTTGACTCCAGTCTTGAGTGCTTTGTTTGATCTTGATGATTGAGCTCTTGAATCACTTTGTAGTTAGCTTCAAAACTTATGAGTTTTTTTTATAGAAGCTACACATATGATAAAAATACTTTTTATAAACCTAAAACTTATATAAATAAAAATTGATTAGTATTAATAACTTCATAAGATTGTCATCATCAAAACTAGGGTGAACGGCCTTTGGGCCAACAATCACCCCCTTTTTGATGAAGACAAAACTCATGAAGTTATTTTAAATAAACGTGAAAGAAGCTTCAAGTGAAGCTCCCCTTAAACACATGCATATATCAAAATATGACATTTAAGCTCAATGCACCAATTTAAAGCATATGTATAGGATAGTTAACATGTAAGCGCCTCACATTCATGCATACAAGGATATAGATAAACAAAATAGTATGCACAAATGATTCCCTCCACCCATCCAAACCAGCATTCTCCAAAACAGAAAGGCAATGGATGATTACATTTGAAACCATATAAGAAAAGTGCATACCAACCATCAAAACTAACCAATCTCAATAGATTAACTCATAATAAAAACATATAATATGAATTAGCATCACATATAACAAAGAAAAACTATATCATAGCCAACAAAAACTATATCAAGATCATACCAACACATCTCATAAAGACTATATCATACCAAAGTCATAACACAATCCATTACATCACAACCCAAATAATTCCACAAATATATGAGTTTAATACAAAACCATATAACCAGAGTTATCAAGTACTGAAACATAATACAAAAAAAATACTTAAAACACAAAATAACTCCTAGCATCTTCAGATCTCCACAGCTTCTACTCGCCCTTTTTATCAACATCAAAACATGGGGGATGGAACAACTCACTCATCCGGGACATCCGGGATGAAATCGTTGTCGGCGTGAAGTGAATCATCAGGCTCATCAATGATCAGATGATACATGCCAACAGGCTCAGAAGGCACGACCTAGGGCTCAAAGGGGGGACCCTCGGTAGGAAGAGGACGAGTATAATCAGAAGGCATGGGCGGAGGCCACTCATACCGAGCAAAGAAATAACCTACAAAAAGCTTGATAATAACGCTTGATGAACAAGCATAAGCAAGTGTGTTTTAAAGCTCTACCTAGATAGCCAAAATCTTCACTAAGTCCTCTGATTGTCTCTGGGACATAGCAGTATCTGGTTCATCAGGGCAGTGTAGGGATCTACAAAAGAAGAGGAAAAACTAGAGGCAAACGAGGTGGAGGCTGGGTAGGAGGGGGCTGAGTATAAGCTCGAGTCCTAGATTGCATCCTCTTTAAGGGATTACGATCAATATCAATGGAAGGAGGATAGGTAGTATCACTGGAGAGGTCAATCTTAAAGTATCTGAGAAGTTGACTAATAATCATCTCGCAGGGAATATATCTACTCGGAATCATAAGATGCTAAAATAGCATAAAGTCTATGAGAAGCTTGGGGATATTTACATGTCTTTCAAAAGGCAATAGATCAAAAGAGGTGCACACCCCCAAGCATGACTGTACTCAACTGATTTAGGTAGAAGATTGAAAAACACGACCTTTGTTAGAACTTGGGCGGTAAAAATATAATACTTCGCCTCCTCGTTCTTCACTAAGTTAGGGTTATCATCATTATGCAATAATTGGGAGGCGGTGAGGGCAGACTCACCATCGTGAAATTCAAAATCATAGAAGTGAAGGTAAAAAATATCAACACCCTCACATGATAAATGAAGAGTTCCAACGAATCCTTCAAGTGAGATGCCTATATCAAAATTCTTGACTCGAGAGTGGATGATGTTTTCACGAAAAAATATAATAGAGTAGAACATCTGGACCAGTTTGGGATAGACATGCTCTTTGATAGAGATGAAGAATTTTAAGAAATTTACCCTAAGAATGGTAGCAAGGTTTAGGTGTTAAAAGTCAGCAAGTACCATAGGTCTCCCTGAAATAATTTGTTTCTTAGAAAAGATGTAATGCTTATATCTAGCATTCTTAGAAACAAAGGGGCCATGAGAAGATGATTTGGCTCTAGAGTCAGTTTTCTTTGATTTCTCAGGCTTATCATGTCTAGATCATTTTCTGGACATGGTAAAGGATGAAAAAATTATAGAAAATTGAACTAAAAGAAGTAAAATTGAAAGAGATTGAGATTGAAGAAATATACCCAAATCAAGAAGAAATAACTTCCACAAAATGGTTCCAAATTAAGATCCCAAGTCCAACTGATGAATTCTTGAAGAAATTCTAAAGATTTATGGTTCAATTTGAAAGATTGGGAAGTTGGTTAGAGAGGACATTGGTAGAGAAGGGGAAGAATAAGAGAGAAATGGATCTAGGGTTTTGGAAAACAACATTTAAAGCACGAAAATCGACCATCGGTCGACCGGCGGTCGATCTATCACAATGTACTACAGTTTTGCTGTTTGCTGCGGTCGACCAGGCAGCCTACCGACAAAACTCGAGAGCACTAACAAAATATTGCATTTAAAGTCGGTCTACCAGGCGGTCTATCGACAAAACCAGTAACCTCTGATAAACTCCCTCGGTCGACTGAAAAACCCAGTAAGTCCTGATAGACTTACTCGGTCGAACAAGTGGTCGATCGGGGTGAGCCTTTTAATGCTCTCTCAGTACTTTGTCGTCCGGGACAGTAAAAAAAAAAATTGAATTTTGAAATTGTAAAATCTGATTTTTGTTGAAATAAACTTGTCAAGTAATTTTGTAAAATTTTATATAATGTATGAAAGCATTTTGAAAGATTATTTACACCAATAAAATTTACTAGAATAATTTTCACAAATAATTTATTCAAAAATAATCTAAAAATACTCATAAAAATGATATGTTTATTTAAATCATAAATTAAGCCTATAAAAATTAAGAAATGAAGTCGTATACTATTGACAGGGTCTAAACTTCTCATCATTCCTCTAAACTAAGAGTTGAGGTGCACAATTACTTTCTTATTTTATGCTTAATAAATGATGTAAATATTTTCATAGAAAATTTTCAAAAATACTTCTATATGTTTATACGAAAATACAAGCATATGTGATGACCACTACACTTGCAGACAGGCCATGTATGCATTCTATATTAATAATCATGAAGTCATATTAATAGACATTGAAATATGCTATTAGATGAACAATTTAAATCTACTAAATTATTTGAATTCAACCAATTACATGTACATGTAAAAAGTCAATCAACTCAACTTATCTAAGCATAGAATCATGTGTAGAGTCTAGACTAGCTAACATATATATGGAAGCAAAGTGCAATCTTAAATAAAGTGAAAATGTTACCGATATATATTAAGCATGCAATCACCATTTTCAAAAGGTGGTGTTCTTCCACCTTGCTTCCTTGATAGCGATGCATTAAATTTATTGATCTTTCAAGCTTCAAATGGAATCACCACCAAGGCACCACCTCCCCTTAAGTCTTTGAGGTGAACACAACTATATCAATTAAATTTGGTGTATTTGTTGGTACCCATATCTTCTTGGGTTCTTGCGGGTTAGTATTTTTCCAAACTCAAACTTTTTTATTCTTTATATTTAATTTTGAATAAAAAAATTATGCAATATGGCCTTTTCGGTCACAATGTGTACAAGTGTACACCTTACCATACATGTAAGGATGTATGTGTTGTACCTTGTGTACATGCTTGGTGTGTACGTAAGGTGTATGTTTCCTTTGGGTTTTTCTCTTTGAAAACATAGAACTAATTTTACTCGTATCAAAAACGCACTTCTTTAAAGTAGAATCTAAAGCATCAATTATATGTTGAATACTCACAAATTTATTTTTATCAAAAATAATATTAAGGCTATTGCCCTTGCAAATATGTTTGTGGTCATCAAAATCCTTTTTGGTCTTTTCAGAACAAATCGATAAATCATTCTTTTCCTTGAAAATAATATCCCATTTACTTTTCGAAAGTTCATTTTCCTTTTCAACTTCTTGTTTCGAATTTTTGAAATTTCATAATGATCTTGCTATTTTTCAAAAAATCTAGCAAGTTCAACCATAATCAAATCATCCTCATCGAGAGAGGTTTCAAAAGATACCTTAATGAGGTTATCCCCATTTGCCATAAAGCAAATATTTGAGGTATCAACTTCCTCATTGGATTCGATTTTCGAGTCATCCCATGAGGCCACCATGGCCTTCTTCTTCTTCTTGTGTACTCTTTTTGAGGAGGTCGCTTGTAAAGAGGGACAATCGGTGATCAAATGTCCCGTTTTCTTGCAATGAAAGCACAGACCCATCTCTTCTTTCTTTCTTTCATTTCTTCCTTGTAGTCTTGATTTTCAATAGTTTCTCATTCTTCTCTTTTTGTAGAATATTTTACCAACCTTTCGAACTAGCATGGAAAACTCTTCTTCTTCATTCTCATCCATGGAATCATCTTCCTCTGGTATGGATGGGGATGCTCTAAAAGCAATACCTTTCTTCTTTAGAGGCTCTCTTTTTTCTCATACCTTCATTTCCATCTCCTGGGTCTTGAGATTTTCGATGAACCCGGAGAAGTCCATCTCCTCCCGATTGGTGAGCTCCTTCAGGGTTATAACTTTCACTTTCCATGATTTGAGAATAGCTCTAATCACTTTCCTTATCTTTTGGTCGTTGTCAATGGTATCACTTAAGAAAGACAACCCATTAGTAATCTTGATAAATCGGCTAAGTATTTCATCAAAACTTTCACTTTCAAGCATCATATTGAAAACGAAGTAGATCAATCTTGGACCTCTTAACTTGAGAGGTACCCTTATGAGTAACAATTAAATCATTCCACACTTCATATGCAGACTTGCAATTAATTACAAATGATAAATCATCATCATTTAATACTTGTGTCAGTGCATATTGTGCCTAAGCATTGGCCTCATAGTCTTTGACGGTGGCTTCGGACCATGTATCCTCATCACCTTGAGGTTCTACAAATTCCTTACTGATGGCCTTAGCAACCCTAAATTCTAAAGACTTGAGGAATAAGGTCATCTTCACTTTTTAGATAGGAAAGTTCAACCCATCAAATTTAGGTGGGGACTTGATGCTAGAGAAATCGCGTGATGCCATGAAAATAAGTAAGTATATGTGCAACAACTACAACAAATAATTTAGCCAAACAAAGATCATTCTAAGGTGGTTAAACCAAAATCTACAGACTAGGCTTTGATACCAATTGAAATCACCTAGAGGAGGGTGAATAGGTGATGGCTAAAAATTTATGACAAATACCTACAGAATTTAAACAACAAAATCTATCTAGCAAAACAAAGAGCAAGGAACAATCCACACAACTAAAAACAATCAAACACAAGATATAACTAGCAAGAGATGATAACAAAATTGAGCATGCAAGATATAAAATGAGTGAGTAGAGTAGAAAAAGAGAGAGAAAGCAATTACAAATGGAGGAATATGTTTCGAGATTCGAGCCACTGCTCTTCGTCCCTGCCTTCACCGCAATAAAGGATTTCACTATGCTTTGATCTCGCAAGATCATCAACTCTACACAACCAGACCTAAGTCCTCTAGGTGTCGCAACACCTACAATCACGAACCTGCAAGCTCGTTTGAGGCAATAGCCTCTACAACACTTGAATATATGAAATAAAGTGATCTCTTCTAGGTCACAAAAAAAGCTCACAACACAATCCTATAACTAAGATAAGGATTTGAAGCTCAGAGATTGAATATGAGTGAAGAAACAAAGCTTGAAAAATACTAAGATGTGGAATTTGGGCTCAAACTGAATCTCTTTTTAAAATTCTCACTGAAATGATTTGAAATCTTGGAGAATATTTTTAGTAAAGGTTCTTAGGATTTTTCTAAAGTCCTCCTATTTATATAGGGCCAAAATAGTAGAGAGAAATCTAAAATAGTCGTTGAGAATTAATTCAGAAAAGGTAGATTAAAAAATAATCGTTTGAGCTTAATAAGGTAATTAAAGCCTGTCAGTCAATCGGCCGATCGACCGCAACAGTCAAATTTCTGATCATTGTGGATTGCTGTCGACCGTTCGGTCGACCGACGTGTACAAGTTTTTACTTGTGCGTGTCATGCAAAAACTGGTCGACCATTCGATCGACCAACAGAGCAAATAGCTCTGCAGGTCGATCGATCGGCTAAAGGCTAAAGTTGAAGTAAAGAAAATGTTTTGGAATACACTTGATTTTTCATCAAAACATTTTGAAAACTCTTTTAACAAAACAAAGTTCATGGATATATTTTGAAGCTTAAAAATGTGTTATCCTATGTCAACACAAAAAGTAAAATGTAGAACTTATATTTTGTAAAAGTGGAAATTTCTTTTGATACATATACTTTAAAAGTACACCTAGAGGGGGTTGAATAGGTGCAGTGCTAATCTAATGACAAATAATGCGGAATTAAAAACTTTTACACTAATAAATTTAATCACAAGTGATATCCAAAGAGTGAAGTCGAATTCCTGGTGAAGGGTTCTAGAACTTCTCCTCAAAATTCCTCCAAATTAAAAGTTGAGGTGCTTCAATAGCTCTCTTGGATTGATACATCGGTAAGCACAATATCAAGCATGTATAAATGAACAATAATAGCAATAAGAGATATAAAGAGAGTAGAGTTGAGAGAGATACTCAAACACAAACACAAGAATATGTTTCAAGGTTCGAGCACCAAGCTTTATGTCCCAGCCTTTACCTAGAAGAATTTCAACTCTCTCCACTAAGGACACCACAAAGGATACAAACTCAATCCTGTACACAAGAGGAGGTACAACACAAGGACTCAAAGCTGATAGACAAAGTAATCACCTCTACACAAGAGAGAAAGCACAAAGTAAAAGAGTGGATACAGCACTTGGTGATCACAAAGATCACAAACAACACCTCTCACAATAAAAGATCCTAAAGGATGAATTTTACAATGAATAGCTCAAGCTTGTGAGAAAATAAAGATTTTGAAAGTGAAGCACATAAGAAAACACTTGGGACAAACTTCTTGAAAGATATATAAACTAGAAAATTAAAACAGAATTTCTCAAAACTCATTTTCTTTGATTTTTCAAAACGTTGAAATAATTGATTAGATGTAGATTTGAGGCTCAAAAACTTGTTTAAAACACTTAAGATAATGGGCAATATAGCACTAGAAAATGGGATTAAAATTCTTGTAAAATCTTAACTAAAATAACCCAAAAATACCCATATTTATAGGCTTAGAAAAACTAGCCGCTGGGATCCTAACACAGGCCAGATGGCCTGCCGCTCGACCGCCAACGGTCAAATTTTTGACCATTGGGGTTTGCCGGTTGACCAGTAGGTCGACCAAGAAAAATCCAGAGCACAACAGTGTTGAACGGTGAACCGGTCGGTCAGCTAATCTCTGTTGTCGGTCGATTGGTCGGTCGATTGGTCAGTCGACCGAGTTCCCATACAATTAAGCTATGCACGTCTGCGCATGTCAGTCGACCATTTTGTCGACTGGCAGAGCAAATGAGATCTACCGTCAGTTGATCGTGCGGTCGACCGGCTCAGCCCAAAAACATAATATAAATAGTATTTTAAACATCTTTTTATTCCCAATTAAATTTCAATAAGTTCCACAAAAATAAGTTCATGTAAATAGAATAGAGCACAAATATGTGTGATTAAAAATCACAACATATTACAAACATATGAACTTACTTTTGAGATGAAGAATTTCAATCTAGAAACCAAAATCATACTTTCCAAAAAACCAAACTTTTAAATGAAACTAGTTTTTTCTAAACTTCAAAACACAAAAAAAAGTTGTTCAAACATATTTGAAGCTCAATAGTGTATGGATACACAAACAAAATGATATGAACTTGTTTTGATGAAAATTAAAATACAAAACGTAAACTGATTAAACTGAAATCAAACTTTTGTGTGTATGTAAACTTGAACAATCAAAACTAATTTATTCTTTACAAGAAATAAACTCACAAACTTTAGACTTAAGTCTTCTTGTAAATCTTCTTCTTCAAATAGATTTGATCCAAACTTGATTCTCCAAGCTAAACCACATCTCGAGTACTTAACATATTCTATAAGTTTGAGCTCCTGAATCAACATGTATTAGCTTAAAGAAGTTAAGCACCAACTACAATCTTGATCAATATCTGAAACTTAAGCACAACATGATCATTAGTACTATAACTCCATGAGTTAGTCATCATCAAAATTAGAGTGTTGGACTTTTGGGCCAACATGTTTTTTTAAAAGAAATGGTTTTGAAAAACGATCTAAACTTGTTGAATTTTTTTTTAAAATTTAGAAACGAAAACACAATAAACATTTTGTGTGTGTGTGAATCTCTTTAGCTATCAAACATTTAAACTTGGTTTTGACAAATCTAAATCTTACATTGATAAATAAGAAAAAATAATTGTTTTTTTGATTTGTTCTATCTTGAAATTTTTTGATTTTTTGAGCTTGACTCTAATCTTGAGTGCTATATTTGACTTTGATGATTGAGATCTTGGATCAATTTGTGGTAAGCTTCAAAACTTGTGAGTCTTTTGTAAAAGCTACACATTTTTCGTTCGGTAAAAGGAAAGTGTACTGAAACGATACAAGTACCAGAGTTTAGAGTTCATTATTGATGTGAGTTATGTTCTTCAAGTAGTTGTGTTTATGTCCTTCTGAACTATTCATCCTAACCAAATGGTAAAACGAGTCGTATCCACAGGGAGGGGAGTGATAGAAGTTTTCTCCGGTTCTTACTTTGTTTCCTTCAAATATGTCCTTCTTGTTTCAGTTAAAAACAAAAGAAAGAAAGAAGAAAGAGTGTGAAATCGATGATGTGATTTGGTTGTGAGTAACAAAAGCGACAGAAAACAAAGAGAAAAGAAATGCGGATTTGAGAAAGCGATAAATGGAAACTAAAGAAAAGAAAAGAGAAGGTTTAAAGAAACTAAAAGAAAGTTTTAAAAGAAGTTTTCAAAGAAACTTTGAGAAAAAAGTGCAAAAAGAGTTTAAAGAAATTTTGAAGAAGTTTCTAAAGAAAAGTTGCTTGAAAAAGTTTTAGTTGTAGAAAATGAGAAAGATTGCATGGCTAACATTCTATTAATGAACCCCACTAACCGTTAACTTACTTAAAGATAGGGCCTCACAATGGATCCTTGGCCTTCATGAATCTTGTGCATTGAAAACTAGTCATGTAGCGTTCTAATGAAAGTTCTTCACCCTCCACTTTGCATCACATGACAAAAACTTGAACATCACTCTATCAAGATTTATTTTAAGGCGAGATTAGGGCGAGAAATAAGTGCACTTGCACAAGGCTCATTGGCATGCTATAGATTCATATGGGTTATCAATCAAGTAGTTAGGGTTAGTGGGTTAGTAGTTAGTTACCCACGCAAAAAGAATATTAGCTAGACATGAATAAAAAGCACGAAATAAAAAGCTTGTTGAGATGTTAGCAATTGTTAGAGACATGAATCAAAAAGCACAAAGTAGAAGATGCGAGAAAGAGCAATAAGGAAAGAAGTAATCCTTGTATTGATTTGTCCCTTAGTCATTTACAATAGCACTCTCTCATCCCCACTCAATTTCTGAAAATAAAAACCTAGACTAAGTTTGTAATGATGCAAGAGAAGAACAACTAGAATAGCACAAGCAATTAGAATACTCTGCACTCTGTTTTCTTTCTCACTCTCTCTCAGATGAATTTACAGGGTATTTATAAGCTGCAATGGCTTAGGGAGCACGAAACGAGGGGACACATGTCCTTGATCCGCGGCTCTATCCACAAGATTGTCGCAGAAACGCCGCAAAAGCCGCGTTTCTGCGGCTTTTTAGGCACACATAGCTTGATCCAATTCCAACTGTCTCTAGAAGTGGAGTTCCTGGGAATATCCAATTCTTTGTGCACATAGGCTAGCATTATCCCAGGTTCATACTCTTATTTTTAGGACTAATCTACTCCTATCTAGAAGGATCTCTCTTGATCCTCAAGAAAACTCTTTAATAATCTGAAAAATGGCTGAAAAATAAGAATTATGTTACAATCTTTCCCTTGACCTTTTAATTAAGCTGCAAATTATTCAAAGAGATTTATTAGTAACATATTTAACATAATTTGGCAGAAAATGTGATGATAATGATACAAAATTGGCTACTAATCACACCCCCTCGCTTATTTTTTTGCTCGTTCTCGAGCAAAATAAAAAGGAAAAAACTAAACTCATAAATATTACACCACTTTCGTAGGTGACGTAATTGCACTAGCCGTTTAAATCTCTAGGTTACTCCTAGAAGAGGAGTATTGTCTCCTGAGGATTTTTAGCAGATTACACTGACAAAAATCCATAAAAAGGGAAACAAATATTAGTGATTTTTTTCAAAGAAAGAAAGAAAGTTTATGATCCATTTTTACAAAAATTTAAGTGATCTTATGGTTTTAGATTAACCTAAACTATTCCTTCCTGATTATAAGTCTCCACTCGAAGCTTTGTCTTCAATTAAGGTTAAATTTCAAAAGTAGAGAGATCTTTGAATTTTGCATCAAGCCTAGAATATATACACTTATATGTATGAGGATTTGCACTTAGACTTTGATGCCTTTATTTATATTTTCATATATATATATATATATATATGTGTGTATATATGTATATGTGTGTGTATGTATGTATGTATATATTTATAGACATATATGTACTCTTATAATTTTTCTTAGCTTCATTAGGCTTTCTAATTTACCCATGTAGCGAACCTTGTACCGATGACTCCCAGACCAATGATCTTAGGGCATCAGATGAGAATACATCCCTAGGGTTCAAGGACTCGAGTAAACAAGACCACAAATGCTAAGGACCTACCACCTTTAGACATGACCGATCATGCTTCTTAAGGCATAACTAACTAGCTTAATTGGTAATCAAGTATTTATTTATTTATATTTATAATTTTTTATTTATATATATTATATATATTTATAAATAAAGGCATTTAGGTCTTTGTTGTAATCTCTCAACATGTAAATATATATAATACATAGGAAAAATTCAAAATCTAATTATCTTTCTACTCTTTCTTTCTTAATTTAAAAATCAAATAATTCTTCTTATTTAACTTATATTAAGAAATCCTAGTTTAGAGTTTCCTTAATTCTAAGATCAAGTTAATTTTCTTAAAAATAGATCAAAATTTTTTATTTTACAAAGGAAAAGAAATTTCTTAAAAGAAAAGAAAATGTTTTTTATAAAGGAAGAGAAAATTCCTAAAATAAAAAAAATCTAAAAAACTATAAGAAAGAAAGAAAAAGCTAAAAAGCTAAAAGAAAGGGAAAAAAAATCTAAAAAGCAACTTAAAAAAAGAAAAAAAATCTACATTAGTATCCCCCCACACCTATCATATGCATTGTCCTCAATGTATGAAAAATGAAATGTGAATGCATAAGATAGGTAATGGTATGAAATCACCTCGGGCGCCTACTTGGGCCAATAGATTGAGAACGCAGCAAACCCTCTTCAATTCCTTCTAACCTCTCATTTTGTTCCTCCATTCTTTTCTTTAATTTGGCTTACCCCTTAAAGATTTTCTTCATGCCCTTCCAAATGGTGGACATGAAAGCCTTAGTGTCACTAGGGGGTGGTTGTTGTCAAACGACACTCTCATCCTCTTCCTCACTCTGTTCCTTTGAGAAAGTCTCAGCAGGAACCTCCTCTGTCAATACGGTAGGTGTCCATACCGCATGAAGGCAACTGTTATAAGCACTCGTGATACGCTCTGTGAAAATATAAACCCGGTCATATGATGAAAAGACTTCATCTGGCAAAAAATATCTGCACAGGCGAGTGACAAGGAACGGATGCGAATACTTTGCACCCCGAGTGTGCTGGAAATTGCCAATCATGTGTTGCCAGAGGACAGTGTTCAAATAAATCGTGTGCTGCCTGGTCATCAAGCTCTGTATTATTTCCAGCACCGGTTTGTTGAAAGACGTGATGTGATCTAGACCTAGGATATTGCGTTGGACCCACGTCCAACACAATGCACATTACAGAATGTGGTGCTCGCTTTGAACCCACAGTCTTTTTCCTCACATCTCACACCCATAACAGTCATGTATTCAATGAGAGGCCATGGTGCATCATATTGTGAAGGACAGGGGATCGTGTGATCATATCAATCGTGTTGATATTAACAACAAAATCCCCTGAATCAAAGTACACAATAAAAGTATGAAGATCGTCATCAATGGCAGATATGTCAATGTGTATGTAGAATTGGGTTACGAAATTGGGGCAATAATACACATCGCTATCCTCATTGTCGTACTATAATCCAAACCAATTCCTTTCCCTAATACGATCTAAGAAAATAATGTCATAACCATTAATATCCATGAAAACTCTAGCAAAACTTTTCTGAGCAAAGATGGTGGGAGCATGGAAGAAAAATTTGAAAATAGAGGAAAAATGATATGCAAACCTCCCCGAAAACTGTGGGGGAAAAACCAAGGGTTGACTGCCTGAGCAGTCACAGTAGCCACAGAGATGAAATTTGTGGTAGATCTGAGATCTACAATTCACGGCGACAGGTACAGACACTGGCGGCGCGGTTGGTTCTACAAGAAAACCGTGAAAACACGGCAAAACTAGAGTTTTCACGGCAAATTAATGGAGAGAGGGGTCGGGTTTTGGTGGGTTGGCGGCGCTGCATTCTCTTCTCTCCAGATCTAGGTTAAATTTTGAAAGATGATACCCGTGGGAGATCAAGAGAGGAGGGATATAAATAGGCTGAGAGATTATAACTTTCCTTTTTTTACCCTTTGAGGATTTAGTATTTTTGAATTGGGGATTTTGGTGTTTTAAAATTCTGTACAAAATCTTTTTCTTTTATATATATTTTGTTATTTTGTTATTTTTATTTTTTATGTTTATTTTTAAGAGAAAAAGAAAAAAATGGTTATTTACAAAAAATGTCTGCTAAAAGATTTTTACAATGATTAGCAGGGGAAATTAGAGAAAGGCCTGGTCACTCATATGCTGTTGGCCTAAGGTTACAATCACCCAGTTTTAGAGTTTTGATGATCACAAAATATATATAGTTATTTGTACTAATTAAGTTTAAGTGTTTAAGATTATTTCAGGGTTCTAAGAATTCAAGAAGTTTCTTCCCCTAAAGGAAGGTAGTGTTGACTCGAGATGACTCAAATATGGGATCAAGAAATCAAGTAACTCAACGATGCAAATGGAAAAGCCCGAATTGAAGATCTTTTAGTCACCTTGACCCTTGTAAGATCTTAGTATGATAAAGAGTAAGGATATGATAGATGTACTCAAGAAGTTACACACACAAAAATATACTTTTCAAAAATACAAGTTTTGAGTAGTGTTGGTTTTGTTACATGTTTGGTTAACATACATGTTTCATAATTCTTCAAATTTTTATATCAAGTTTAGAACATGTATTTTATCTCCTATACTATGCTACATAACCCTCAAACTAATTCAAAATGTTTTAAAAATATTTTCAGGTTCAAAAATCTGTTTTATAGCTATTTCAGGCCATAACGGTCGACCGTAACTGTTTCAGGCCAAAACAGTCGACCGGGCCTTTTGGCCGTGGACGTGCACGCTGTGTACGTTTGTCGGTCGACCGCAATCCCTGCAGTCGACCGACCGGTCGACCGACTGCATGACACTTGCTCTCTGTTTGTGGCGGTTGACCAGGCTGGTCGACCGGTAGTTCAAAATTTCTTTTTCAAAATGACCTACGGTCGACCGGAGCCAACGGCTATTTGCCAATCGGCCAGCTGGTCGACCGGCAGCTGTCCAGACTGGCACCAACGACTCTATTTTTGATCTGTTTTGTTTTTTATGGATCCAACAGCTATTTATTGTTTCCAAGTGGTTAAACTTACCCCTAATGACCTAGTATCACTTATGAATGGTATTTATCCTTTGCCTATAAATAGAGGTCATGGGTCTTTGGTTTTTCACAAGAAAAATATCCAAGTTTCAAGTGTTTTTGAGAGAAGAAGTGTTTCATTGCTTTCCAATTTTAAAGTTCTTTCTATTGCAAAATTTTTCAGTTGGTTTTCAAATCTTCTAAATCTTTACTACTGAAATTTTTCTCTCACATTACTTCTTGAGCCAAAAATCATACTCTACTCTATAAGAAGTTGTAAGAGAGTGTCTGTGGTCTTCCTAGATCACCAAATGACTTGTATTTCATTTGAGTTGTGGTTCCTCTTGTGTTGAGAATAGTATTGTTGGAGTTGGGTACTCCGGTCTTGTGTAGACCAAGTTGTAATCCCTTGGGTGTAAGGTTCCTGTGTGGAAGTTCCCTTTGTGGATATAGTGAAAATCCTTCATAGTGGTAAGGTGGGGACGTAGAATAGTGGCTCGAATCTCGAAACAAATTCTCTTGTGTTTGCGATTAATTTCCTCTTGCTCTCTATTGCTTTACATTCTTTACTTGTGATACTATTAAAATCACCTAGAGGGGGTGAATAGGTGATAATGCTAATCAATGCACAAATTTAAAATGTTATGATGCAACGATCACCCGAAACAAGACAAGAAGCCGAATACCCCGTGAAGGGCTCTGAACTCCTTCCTCGTGATTCCTCTAGATAAGAGTTTGAGGTGCGTAATGTAATCTTGTTGTGTGAGTATTGATCGACAATATAGCAATAATTATGAAGCAAGTAAATGTAGCAATGCGAGTAAATGAAGCAACGAATATAAAGCAAGTAAACCAATCGCAAACACAGAGATTTATTCCGAGGTTCGAGCACCCAGCTCTACGTCCTCGCCTTCACCCAGAAGGATTTCCAACCACTATAACTTTCACAAAGAGTTACAACCACACCGGAGTACCCAACTCTTCAATCACACTCCTCTAGTTCAGAGGTAGTGGAGTCACAAATACAAGAATCTCTTAGTGATCAAAAGACCACAAACCCTCTTTTGAAAAACCTTTTTCCCTTACAAAAACCCTATAGAACAATGTGTAGGATTGAAGCTCAAGTTTTGTAAGTGAAAAAGAAATTGAAATTGAAGAGAGTTTAGAACCAAAAACTTCAGTAAAGAGAGAGAATTTTGAGCACAAAAACAGAGAACAAAAACTTCTTTTGAAAGCTTTAAACTTGAATTCTTTTGCAAATGATATTTGTGAATACCTCAACCCTAATCATCCCTATTTATAGGATAAGGGTAGGGATTAAAGAGTAAACTAATATAATAAGTAATTAGGAAATATTTGACCCAAAAGTCAGCCCCTAAACTCGTTTAGAGACAAAACACACGTTTTAAAATGTGTTAAAACAACTAGCCGTTAAGGCTGAAATCAAGCCACGGTCGACCGGCCGGTCGACCGGGTTTTTAAAAAATTTAGCCGTTGCCGGCCCACGGTCGATCGCCCGGTCGATCGAAACAAACAGAGAGTAGAGGACTTTCAGTCGGCCGAAGGTCGGTCGACCGAAATGGGGTCCGGTTGACCGCCCGGTCGACCGGGAGACGTGCACACATGCACGCACCCAAACGGTCAGAAGCCCGGTGGACCGGTCGGTTGACCGTTCTGACCTGAAACAGAGCCGATCGACCGCCCGGTCGACCACAGCAGGCCAAAATCAGTCTTTTGAAAAAGGTTTTGAAAATCTTGATAGTTTTCAAAATAGTTTTGATCAAGACTAGGTATAATATATAAAATGAAGTTTGTAAGTAATAAAATATATTTAAAACTATTTTGTATATAGGAGAAATTTCTTTTAGATAAGTCATGTGCACAAAAACTAGTGTGTAGGAAATTTTGAGTTTCAAACCTATTCACTATTCTTTAACAAACTATAAGAATAAAACTAAGAAAAGAAATCTCTGAGCCACAATGAAGTCTCTGAGCCATGCTATACCAATCTGGAGCCTTCTCTTCTATGAACACTTCTTCTTGCGCCATTTGCCTTATTAGCATCATAAACCTTGCAAACCTTGCAATAGCTAAGAAAAGCCATCATGAACGGTACTAACCTGAAACTCAACTTAAACAACTTATTAGTACCATATAGCTTCTATGTGTTTTGTTATCATCAAAACTTAAACAAATGGAGACTGTAACCTTTTGGGCCAACAACTATTTGTCTTACTTTCAATATTGCATTTATTTCATCTTCTTGTATTTTGGTCTATACTTATATCAACAAGGAAGCAAGTAAGCACCTCAACTCATCATCTAGAGGAATCCAATAGGAGAAGTTCTAGAGCCCTTCACCGAAATTCGGCTTCAATTTCTTGTTTTGAGTAACCGCTTGCATCATACATCTTAACTAGTTTTTAAAAGTGCATTTGATTAGCATAACACTTATTCACCCCCCCTCTAGGTGTTTTTCAATTGGTATCAGAGCTTTGGTCTCTAGGTTCTTGGCATAACATCCTTAGAGAGATCCTTATTTGCTAATCATTTTTATATTTCATCCTCATTCACCTTAGTAAAAATGGCCGATGATATTAAGACCCCTCTCAAGTTTGATGGCTTAACTTTCCCATATGGAAGGTTAAGATGATCGTATTTTTGCAATCCCTAGGAAGCCGGGTTGTAAAGGCGGTGAGTAAACCAATTAGCATACCCAGTGGTGATGAAGACACTTGGTTCGATATCGCCAGCAAGGAATTTGATGCAAATGCAAAAGCACACTATGCATTGCTTTAAGCCTTGAATGATGATGATATAGCTAGGGTTATTCACTACAAATTCGCCTATGAGATTTGGTCTCACCTAATGGTCACTCATGAGGGAACATCACAAGTAAAGAGGGCTAAAATTGATTCTTGCGTTCTCAATATGAAAACTTCACTATTCATGAAAATGAATCCATTGATTATATGGTTATAAAGTTTACTATAATTACTAACGGTCTTGCTTCTTTAGGTAGCGGCATTGACAACAATCAAAAGGTGAGGAAGATCATTCGTGCACTCCCACCATCTTGGGAAGTCAAAGTTACAACCTTGAAGCAACTCAACGATAAGGAGGAAATGGAGCTCATTGGTCTTATTGGGAATCTTAAGACCTATGAGATGGAAAGAAAAGCTAGAGAAAAGATGGCTCCTCTAAAGAAGAAAGCAATCGCTTTCAAAGCTCTTCCACCTACTCCGACGAAGATGATGAAGAAGAGGTTGATGAAGATCTCGCTCATCTTGTGAAGAATGTTCAGAGAATGTACAATAAAGCAAAATTTCAAAATAGAAGAAGATGACAAGGAAAGGAAGATAAGAAGATCATTTGTTTCAATTACCGGAAGCTGGGGCACATCGTTGCGGAGTGTCCGAAAAATAAGAGCAAACCCTCCACCTCCAAGAAGCCATACAAGAAGAAGGCTTTAAAGGCTACATGGGATTCGGAGAGTGAATCCGACGAAGAAGTTGACACGGCCCATATGTGTTTTATGGCAAATGATAACACAAATAAGGTAACCCCCGAATCATCTATTGACGATTGTGAATTATCTATGGATGAATTAGGAGAAGCTTTTGAAGAATTATCTCATAATTATAATTTTCTTAAAAAGAAATATTTAAAAATGAAAAAGGAAAATGAAACTCTTAACCACAAAATTTTCATACTAACAAAAGAAAAGGATGATTTGTTTTTAACTCTCACTTCTACTCAAAAAGATTTTGATGCTTATAAGATTTCTTGTAAAGCTAAATTTTCACAAATAGATAAAGATGAGATTTCTATGCTAAAGAATAGAATTAACTCTTTAGGAGAAGTTTTAAAGAAATGTGAATTTGACAAATCTAAATTGGAGGCTATGTTTCCTAAGAAACATATCCCAAAGAAACAAACTCATGCTACACACACCCATGCTCATAAGTCACAATATGTACACTCACATCATGCTAAACACACAACACAAACCAAACATGTTCACACGCCACACACTCATCATGCATTCATGTGTGGTAAAATTTATGCATGCACTTATTGTGGCCGAAAGGGTCACTTGGCTAAATTTTATTTTGATAGAATAAATGCTTCAAATAATCATGTTTGGGTTCGTAATGCTAACATTAAAAGACCCAAGAAAATTTGGATACCAAAATCAATAATTATGTTACATGATGTAGGTATACTCCAAAACTCAAAGACGTAGGGAGCGGTGGTATCTTGATAGTGGTTGCTCAAGGCACATGACATGAGATATCAACAACTTTGCAACCCTATCAAGATACCATGAAGGTGGCACCGTCACCTTCGGAGATGACTCCAAAGGAAAGATTATTGATATAGGTAACACTAAACTTAGTTCATCTCCTATGATTGAGAATGTTGCTTTAGCTGATGGCCTCAAGCATAATCTCTTGAGTGTTAGTTAACTTTGTGATAAAGGTTTTAATGTGATTTTTGATGACTTAACTTGTAATGTATTTGATAAACAAACTAATGCATGTATACTTTTCAGATTTCGTGAAAACAATGTATACATGATTGATATGTCTAATATGCAATGCAATGCCACATGTTTGAATGGCTTCAATGATGACTCTTGGTTATGGCATAGGAGACTAGGCCATATTTCTTTTGACCATCTATCTAGAATAAACAACAAAGAAGCGCTGAAAGGTATTTCTTGTTTGAAATTTGAAAAGGACAACATTTGCGATGCGTGCCAACTTGAAAAACAAACCAAGTCCTCTTTCAAATCCATCAAGGATATCATGACATCACGACCCTTGGAGTAAATTCATATGGATTTGTTTGGTCCTACTAAAATCCAAAGTCTAAGTGGGAATCGTTTTGGTTTTGTATTGGTTGATGATTTTTCTCGTTTTACTTGGATTTTCTTTTTAGAACATAAAAATCAAGCCTTTTAACATTTTCAAATGTTTAGAAAAAGAGTTGAAAAGGAAAAAAGATTCTTCAATTCTAAGAATAAGGAGTGATAGAGGTGGTGAATTCAATAGCCAATCCTTTATCACTTACTGCGAAGAACATGGAATTAAACATGAATTATCTTGTCCTAAAACTCCACAACAAAATAGAGTAGTTGAGAGGAAAAATCGAACACTATAAGAAATGGCTAGGACTATGATAAATGAGTACGATCTCCCTCAATACATATGGGCCGAGGCCGTAAACACATCTTGTTACATATCAAATAGGGTTTTCTTTTACAAAAACACTTCTAAAACCTCTTTCGAAATTTACTATTCAAGAAAACCGAATGTTTCTTACTTTAAAGTTTTTGGGTGTAAATGTTTTGTTTTAAATACTACAGATAATTTGGGTAAGTTTGATACAAAATCTTATGAAGCTATTTTTGTTGGTTACTCTCACACTAGTAAAGCTTATAGAGTCTTCAATAAATCTACTTTGACTATTGAAGAATCTGTACATGTAAAGTTTGAGGAATCTAATATTTTTATTAAGAATGTTGTAGAAATAGATTCCTTAAGTGAAGACATGAAAAGGATACACTTGAATGACTCACCTATACAAGAAGACAGGCTAAAGATCGATGTGCAAAGTGAAGTTCAAGAAGTTGAAGTAGAGCCAACACAACCACTTCCAAAGGATTGGAGATTCACTCCACATCATCCCAAGGATCTCATTATAGGTGATGTATCAAAAGGTGTAACTACTCGTTCCAAGCTCTATGATCTTTGTGGCCATTATACTTTTATTTCTCATTTTGAACCAAAGAACATCCTCGAAGCCGAGGGCAACTCATATTGGTTGCTTGCCATGCAAGAGGAGCTCAATCAATTTGAGCGCAACCAAGTTTGACATCTTGTCCCTAGACCCCATGATAGACCAATAATTGGCACTAAATGAATTTTTAGGAACAAGTTGGATGAGTCGGACAATGTTAGGAATAAAGTTAGGTTAGTGGCCCAATGTTACACCCAAATCAAAGGTATCAATTTTGAGTAAGCCTTTGCACCCGTAGCACGGCTTGAAACCATACAGATAACACTTGCTTTTGCTTCCTATAAAGATTTTAAATTTTTTCAAATGGATGTCAAAAGTGCATTTTTAAATGGGTTTATTGAAGAGGAGGTGTATGTTGAATAACCCCCCGGGTTTGTTGATCCTACACATCCGGATTATGTTTTCAAACTAGACAAAGCTTTATATGATTTAAAACAAGCTCCTAGAGCTTGGTATGAAAGGCTTTCTTTATTTCTTATTTCTAATGTTTTTGCTAAAGAAATAATAGATACCACTTTGTTTACTAAATATGTTGAAAATGATATTCTTATTGTTCAAATCTATGTTGATGATATCATATTTGGATCTACTAATGAAAAACTTTGCAAAGATTTTGAATCATGTATGAAGGAGAAATTTGAGATGTCTATGATGGCGAACTTAACTACTTCCTTGGACTCCAAATCAGTAAAGGAGTGATGTGATTTTTATAAATCAAGCCAAGTGCACGAAGGAACTCATCAAGAAATTTGGGCTTGAAGGAGCTAAGACAAGCAAAACTCCCATGGCTACCACAACAAAACTTGACAAGGATGAACAAGGTATAAATGTAGACATTAAACTCTATCGTAGCATGATTGGTAGTTGATCGGCAGAAAGCAAGCACAAGAATAAGTAAAAAGAGTGCGGGTCGAAGTTACTGCTTTTGCGATTCTTCTGTAGTAGCGAAGTGGCTATACAGGTCGTATCCACAAGGAGGGAGAGCGATGGAAGCTTGATGCGGCTTTTATGTTCAAGAAAAGAGAAGGATCTTTGTTTCAAGTAAAGAATTGAAAATGAAAACAAGTTTGTTGCAAGAATAGTTTTGAATTGGTTTGCTTGTTGTAAAAGTGGATTTTTCTTAGTGGTAAATGCGCATGGCTAACTTTCTACTAATTGCTCCCACTAATTTCTAACTTTTGAAAGATATAGCCTCACGATGGATCATAGGCAAGCGTAACCTTATGCATTGGAACTATTCACGTGAAAATCGAGTGAAAGTTCTTCCTAAAACTTAGCTTTACTCGGCAAAAACTCGGACATTCCCTTATCAAGATCCAATTGAAGGCGAGAATACGGGAAGACACAAGTGCACTAATGGTATCGATAAAGTTAAAAGGAAAATTTCTAACTTACAAAAACAAGTAGAGTACATAATCCATAGATCATCAAAAACCCATTAAGCATGAAAAATAAGAAGGTAAATACTTGAATGTAAGTTAGAGTTAGAACCCTCATCTTAAGATGTCATAGCTCTCGTTTACACAAGACTTGTTTGACACTATTGAATCATGTGGGTTATCAATCAAGTGTTAGAAATTAGTGGGCTAGTAGTTAGTTAGCCATGCTAATGAAAAGTTAGTTAGCCATAAAAATAAAAGAAACAACAAAGGAAAAGAAGTGGAGAGAGGGAGTTATACTATAAGAAAACAAAAGAAAAGAAAAGGTAAAGAAAGGAAGTTACACTACAACAAGGAAATGAAAGTAAATGGCAAAGACAATTAGATGGAAAGAAGAAAGAGAAGTAGTTACTTGTATTAGCTTGTCACCTTCAAATACAACCTTTACACACTCTCTCTCTCTTTCACTCTAATGGCTAAAACTAAAACTAGAAGAAGAAGAACAACTACAACTCTAAAATCAAACTAACATAAAGATCCTAAAGCTCTGGATATCCTTTTCTTCAGACCCCAGGGGGGTATTTATAGGCACCAGGAGAAAGGGGGCCATGTGGGTGACCTGTGGCCCGAAGCGCAGGCGCGCGCGCGCGCCCAAAGGGCCGTGAAAATGCGGCCTGGGCCGCGTTTTCGCGGCCCTGCCAGTGCGGCGCACGCCTGGCTTTGGGCAGCGCGTTACCCAGTCTGTCCCCTATCATGTAGGCCTGTTGGTTTGCTGATATGATGCCCTGGACTGACAAAATCGTCTCCCTAAAGTCAATGGCTACTTGGTAGGCCTTTAATCACCCATTAAATGGTGATTAAGGTCTTCTTCTTCATTTGCACACCATGGACCTAAGATCAAACAAGTAAGACTTTATTAGCAGAATTTTATACCAAATAAATATGAGAATGTGATGAAAATTATGTAAAATTAGAGACTAATCACACCCCCACACTTATCTTTTTGCTCGTCCTGAGCAAAACAAAAATAAGAAAATTATTACACCACTTTCACAGGTGACGCGATTGCACTGTTCATGTGCAACAAGCCTTTTAACGTCTTGGTTTCCCCTAGAGGAGGAGTATTGTCTGCTGAGGGTTTTCAGCGGATTGCACCCACAAAATTCAGTAAGTAAAGAAAAGTAGTTAGTTGTTTGCAAAAATTCTGTCATGAAAAAGAACTTTCAATCATCTAAGTAAAAATGACCGAACGATGTAAGAATTAGGTTCAACCCTCATAAGTCCTCCTATACTTTTGCCTTCATAAAAGAAGAAACTATGGTTTTTCTTTAAATTTAGAAAGGATCTTGTACTTCTAACTCATTCTTTAATTTTGCTTTAGATAGATATGCATAATGTGTAAGTGTGATGTGCTTGGGATTTTTCAACTCAACTTTGAATATCATTCAATTTTATTAATATATATTTATTATTCTTAGTTTCATTAGGCTTTCTACTTCACTTATGTAACACATATCAAACCGATCACTCCCAAACCAGATAGTTTTAGGGCACCAGGTGGAAAAATACCCTTCAGGCAAATATGCAAGTAGAGTAGGCCACGAAATCAAGATTTATTTATTTATATAAATATATTTCTCTCTCTCTCTTTTTTTTTTGGCGTGAGTAATCATGCTTCTTAAGGCACAATTATCCAGCATTTTTTTTTAGAGTTGTGTCTCTAAATCTCAAGCATAAGCATGTGAGTGTAGTTTATGCATATTCTACTAAGGCTAAATAAAAGGTATGAGTTATATCCTTCCCAATTCTTAGTAAAACCAATCTTTCTTGTTTATTTAGGCAAAAATAAACATTCATTAATAAGGTTCCCTTAATTCCTACAATCTTTTGGTATTTTTATAAAGAGTATGAAATTTCTTTTCAATCTGAAGATTTTTTTTAAAGAAGAAAAAGAATAAAAGGAAAAAGAAAAAGTGTTAGCACCCCCCACACTTATCTAATGCATTGTCCTCAATGAATGTAAATGTAAATATGAATGCAATAAATAGGGTGAAGAAATAATGTCACCGTCCTCGTTGACTCGGGCCGCCAAGGGCGAAGAGGCGAAAGAAAAGTCAAAAAAAATGTAGAAGGGGTAAGCATTTAAACAAATTAACCCTTTTTTTTTAATGTGTGTGTGTGTGTGTGTGTGTGTGTGTGTGTGTGTATATATATATATATATATATATGAGTAGTCTTCGTGTGAGAAACTTTCTCACACGAAGATCATGAGAAAACTATATAGGAGCTTCAATGTGGGTGATCCGAACCGTGCATCTTAATCTATATACTTTATTTAGACTATCAATTAAAAATCATGCGAGTCCGAGCCTTTTTACTCATACAATAAGTGGTTACAAAACATACGTTATATTCACCGTAGAATAAAGATGCCACTTGATACATAGGTAAAAAAGTTGGAATCGCGTGATTTTTTATTGGTAGTCTAATTAGAGTATGTAGATCAAGATGAACGGTTCAGATCATCCATAAAATCTCTCTTATATGGTTTTCTCGTGAAGCTTATTATGAGAAAGTTTCTCATTTGAAAATTTTCCTCTATATATATATATATATTGGTTAGGTGTATGACGGGGCAAAAAGAGTCAACACACTATCATCAGGAGTCATAGGCTCAGTGGTCAAGAAGGGCTTCAGTCTTTACCCATTCACTTTGAATTTCGAGTTGTTCTTAGGATCTCCAATAATCACAGCACCGTGTGGAAAAACGGTGCGCACGATTAACGGTCCAGACCAACGAGTCTTCAGCTTCCCTGCGAAAATATGAAGCCTTGAGTTGTACAGCAGAACCTTGTCTCCCGGGCAAAGTTTTTTCGGGTTATGATCTGGTCATGAAAAAGTTTAGTCCTGCTTTTGGTGATCCGAGCATTCTCATAGGCTTCATTCCGTATCTCCTCTAATTTTGAAATCTGCAGTCTCCTTAGCTCACCGGCCTTGGTCAGATCAAAATTGAGTTGCTTAATGGCCCATAGGGCATGGTGTTCTAATTCGACTGGCAGATGACATGCTTTTTCAAATGTGATTCAATACAGAGACATCCCCAGAACTGTCTTAAAAGCGGTGCGGTAAGCCCACAATGCATCATTGAGTTTGACCGACCAATCCTTTCGGTTTTGTCCGACAGTCTTTTCCAGAATGAGCTTGTTCTGTCAATTGGTGACTTCGACCTGCCCATTTGTCTGGGGATGATACGGAGTAGACAACTTGTGATTGATGGAATATTTCTGCATTAGAGCTTCAAAAACTCTGTTGCAGAAATGCGATCCATTATCACTAATTATCGCTCTAGGGGTGCCAAATCGGGAGAAGATGTTCTCTTTGAGAAATTTGACAACCACTTTGTTGTCATTGGTCTTAGTTGGCACAGCTTCAACCCATTTAGAGACATAATCTACAGCAACCAAAATGAACTGGTTGCCGAAGGAATTAGGAATGGCCCCATGAAGTTGATACCCCAAACATCAAAAATTTCAACTTCTAGGGTCGGGTTCAGGGACATCATGTCTCTTCTTGAAATTTTCTCAATTTTCTGACAATTTGCGCATGACATGCAAAAATGGTATGAGTCTTTGAACAAAGTGGGATTAGTAAAACCCACTTTGAAGAACCTTCTCTGCAGTCTTGCGGGGACTGAAGTGTCCTCCGCATGCAAGGTCATGGAAAAAGCTGAGCACACTCCTCTGTTCCTCCTCTGGTATGCATCGTCTAATTATTTGGTCGGGACAATACTTAAAAAGATACGGTTCTTCCCAGAAGAAGTACCGTACTTGGGCAAAGAAGCAGTATTGGTCTTGCTTTGTCCAGTCAGCGGGTAATTGTCCAGTGGCCAGGTAATTAACAATGTCTGCATACCAGGGCTCCTTAAGAATGGCCAGGATGTGCTCGTCTGGGAAATCCCCGTTGATTGGAGCTTGTATGGTCGGTGCGTTCGGAATTCGTGAGAGATGATCAGCGATCACATTTTCTATACCTCGTTTATCCCGGATTTCCAAGTCAAATTCTTGAAGCAAAAAGATCCACCGAATCAACCAGGCTTTTGCTTCCTTCTTGGTCATGAGGTATTTCAGAGCCTAGTGATCCGTGAAAATCACCATCTTCGAACCTAACAAGTAGGGCCGGAACTTTTCTAACACAAAGACAACGACCAAGAATTCCTTCTCAGTCGTTGTATAATTCTGTTGGGCATCATTCAAGGTCCTACTCGAATAGCAAATCACGTGCTGCCTGTTATCAATGCGTTGTCCTAGAACAGCGCCAATAGCAAAATCAGATGCATCACACATGATTTCAAATGGCTGGGCCCAATTAGGAGCAGAAATGATAGGCGCAGAAATAAGTTCTTGCTTAAGCTTTCCCCATAACTTGAAACATTCGTCGTTAAAATAGAAGGGCACGTCCTTAGCGAGCAGGTTGGTTAAGGGCCTAGCGATTTTGCTAAAATCCTTAATGAACCGTCGTAGAACCCAGCATGCCTTAGAAAGGATCTAATATCCTTGACGCTTTTGGGTGGTGAAAGCTTAGCAATCACTTCTACTTTAGCCTTATCCACTTCAATGCTTCTCCTAGAAATCTCATGGCCTAAGACAATCCCCTGTCTCACCATGAAGTGACATTTCTCCCAGTTTAGAGTTAGGTTCTTCTCCTTACATCTTTGCAGTACTAACTCTAGGTGATGAAGACACTGATCAAATGAATCTCCATAGATGGAGAAGTCATCCACGAAAATCTCAAGAAAACGTTCTACCATGTCAGAGAACAAACTAAGCATGCACCGTTGGAATGTTGCGGGAGCATTGCATAATCCAAAAGGCATGCGCCGATAAGCAAAGGTTCCGAACGAGCAGGTGAATGTGGTCTTTTCCTGGCCTTCTGCAGCAATGGGGATTTGGTTGTATCCTGAGTACCTATCTAGGAAGCAATAGTACTCATGTCCAGCCAATCGTTCCAGCATTAGGTCGATGAAGGGTATCGGGAAGTGGTCTTTACGGGTGGCTACATTCAACTTCCTATAGTCGATACAGACACGAACCTTGGTAGGCAGTCTTGTTTGTACCAACTCTTTTTGCTCATTTTCAACCACCGTAAAGCCAGCTTTCTTCGGGACAGCATGAATAGGGCTAACCCATTGACTATCTGAAATGGGATAAATGATCCCATTATCTAATAGTTTTAAAATTTTCACCTTAACTGTCTTTGCATGAGAGGGTTAAGCCTGCGTTTGGGTCCCTCCTGGGGGTTGCTTCATCGGACAAATGGATTCTATGTTGCACTATGGCTGGACTTATCCCCTTGATGTCCTTCATCGTCCATCCAATGGCTTCCCTATGTCTCTTCAGAATAGACAATAAGCTGTCCTCTTGTTTGCTTTCAATTGGTATCATCTATTTTGATTGGTACTCATTTTTCATACACCTATACATGTTTTATTTGTGCTTACTATATCCCTATATCTTTGAGCACAAATGTTATATATGCTAAGCTTAGTTTTTAAATGACTATCATGTTTTAATTGATTAGTTTTCAATTGGTATTCAATACAAGCTTATGCATCGTTTTATTTGGTATTTCATAAAGGGGGAGAAAATTCATATTTTGTTTTTCAATTGGTATTTTGTTCCCATACTTTATGATGAAAAATGATTAAAAAAATGAATATTTATCTTATTTTTGTATCATATGTTCTAAATGACAAATTCTTACAATTGGTATCAAGATATTTATTTGAATATTTTCAATTGGTATCAAGATTTTATTTGTTTTCTCACAATTGGTATCAATGCCTTTATTTACTTTCAATTGGTATCAATTCTTAAATGTTTTTATGTTTCCTTTCAATTGGTATCAAAATGTTCTACATTGACATATTTTAATTGGTATCATATTTGAATGCACCCCTTATTGACATCATTTTTTTTGACAAAAAGGGGAGAACATATTTTTGTTTTATTCAACCCCTTGTTGATGATTGACAAAAAGGGGGAGAATTATTTGAGTTTATATGCATATTTTTATATGCATGTTTTGTTTTTATTTATTAGTTTGTCGTTTATATGCATGTTTTTATATGCATGTTATATGCATGTTTTTATAGTCATGTTTTGTTTTTTTTATATGCATGTTATACGCATGTTTTTATATGCATGTTTTGTTTTTATTTATTAGTTTGTCATTTAATTGGTATCAAGAGCATTTTTCGTTTATTTGTTGATATCAAGAGTTTTATTTAAAGAACATGTTTTTATTTTGGTATATTTTGGTATCAAGAGCTTTAATAGAGTTTTACCGTTTAATTGGTATCAAGACCATGGTTCATTGTTTTATGCATGTCTATGCATTTTCTTGTTTAATTTTCATTGCATATTTATATGTTTATTGTGATGCATGAGTTAAGGGGGAGCTTCTTTGAAGCTTAACTTTAATCCATGCATATATAACTCCATGAGTTTTGTCATCATCAAAAAGGGGGAGATTGTTGGCCCAGTGGCCTTCCACTCTAGTTTTGATGATGATTAACTCATGTAGTTATGTTTACTAATAATCTTGTGATGTTTAGTTTCAGATCATTAACCAAGATATTAGTTGGTGATTGCTTCAACAAAGGAGTTTTGAAGCCTTTCACATGGTGATTCCAGAGCCCGAGCTACAAGATCATACATAGCACTCGTTGGAGTCTAGCTCGGTGGATCACGGAGTTTTGGATCGAGTCGGCTTGGAGACGGCGCTCTTCAAGAAGACTTCGGTATCCTAGTTTAGTTTGTGTTTTAGATCCATGTGTAAAGATTAGAATAGTGTGATATGCTTAAGTTCACAACACACACACGTTTTATGTTTGGATATTGATTTTCGATTTTTGGTTTAACCGATATTGGTTTTCATGAATAGTTAGATCAAAACAAGTTTAAATGGTTTTATGTATAGTAGATTCATTCTATATACATGCTTGCTTAACTTCCTAGACAAACTTATTTTGACTTACCTATTCATGTGGTTTAGGTTTTGTATTTTCAACGAAACATATTTTTGAATTAAAAGTCAAAAACATGAAAATATATATGTTTCTTGTATATTGGATTTCTATCCATATGCAACATGCTTCGAAGTGTTTAAGTATCATGTTTTTGTATTTGGATAAGTTTTGGAAAAATCGGATGTTCATTTGGAATATTCAAGTTTAGAAAAATACAGGTTTTGGTTTTCGGCAATATTTTCTTAACACAAAAATGGTTCAAAATGTTTGAAATTTGTGTTGAAATTTTTAACACAAGTTTGTATTTCAAGGTATAATGATAAAACTATTTTTGGTGGAATTTTAGAGATTTTATGGGAATTTTTAAGCCATTAAAAACTTATGTTTTCTGACCCATAGTATAGCCTGCCAGGCTCTGGCGGTCGACCGGACCGGTCGACTGGACCCAGAGTCGGTCGACCGGACCGGTCGACCGACGTGCACAAAACGTGCACGCTGGCCTGCCCATTAAGTCGGTCGACCGAGCGGTCGACCGACTGAAAGCAACCCACTCTCGGTTGCTCCGGTCGACCGGCCAGAGAGCTGTTGCTCTCTGGTTCAGGGCCCGGTCGACCAGGCGGTCGACCGGTAGCAGCTAACGGTCAAAAATCGACCATTGGCCGGTCGACCGGCCGGTCGACCGGATGGTCAAATCTGACCAAAATTGGCTGCAACGGCTAGTTATTTGAAGAAGCTATAAAAAGGGTTTTCTCTTAATAGTTTTATACAAGTTTTTAGAGAGCTAAATTTCTGATCTTATTAGTATTTTCACAGCAATCAAAAAGAAGTTTTTGGGCTCAAATCTTTACATTCTATTTGGTGTTTTCTAGGGTTTTGGAAAATAAAAGAAAAGTGATTTTTGGGAAAAGTGTTTTGATTCAACTTCTTCATCTTTACCTCTAGTTTTTTCCCAAGAATTTTCTTTGAGTATTTGTTTTCAATTCCTTTGGTTTTCCTCACACTTGAGCTATATTTACTATCCTATTCTATAGGATCTTTTTGTTTTGTGGGAAAAGAAATTGTTTGTGGTTGTTAGACCACCAAGTTGTAAACCCTTTATTTGTTGGTTAGCTCCCTATTTGGTAGAGGTTGAGATTGTGCTTTGCTCCCTCTTGGTGAGGTGGAGTTTGTATTGGTTTTGTATCCCTCTTTGGTAGAGGTGGATTGTGGTGCCTAGGTGGCGGTTGTATTTGGTTGAGAGAGGAGTTAGGTACTCCCGGTTGTATTTGCCCCAAAATCCTCGTTGGAGGTCCCTGTGTGGGAGTCCTGTGTGGACTAGTGGATTGGAAATCCTTCTCGGTGAAGGCGGGGAAGTAGAGCTGGGTGCTCGAACCTTGAAACACATCTTGCTGTTTGCGTTTGATCAATTGACTCTCTCTCTCTATTTACTTTGTGCATTGATTCATATTGCCATATCATATACTTGCTTGTGTGTTGTTGCAATTAGTTTTAAATTTCGCATTTAGTTCATTAGATTAGCATTATCACCTATTCACCCCCTCTAGGTGATTTCAATTGGTATCAGAGCCTACGCTCCTGATATTAGGTTTATCCACCTCGGAGTGAGATCTTGGTTGCTAATCTATTATTTGCATTTGCACTTGCACACATATAGTTTGCACTCATGGATAGCCCTCCTATGTTTGATATTTATAGACTTGATATTTGGAAGGCCAAGATGAGTTGTCATTTGAAAGCATTAGGATATAAAGTTTTCAAGCCATTACCAAGGAATCCTACCCCAATGATAGCAAACATAAACAGGCCAATGCATTAGCCCTTAAAGCATTTAGAGCATCTCTTGATAAAGATTTATTACATTTGTTTGCTCACTATGATTCGGCTTTTGCAGCATGGAGCATTTTAACTTCTCCTGAGCTACCAAAGATCATCGATAAGATGAGGAGATCTAGGAGAGACAAGTCCGACGAGCGTTGCCTCATGGTCCAAGGGAATGACTCCCTTAAGGTACAATCGGAATCTCAACTAGATGCTAGCACTAGTTCCTATTGCTATGGGTGTTTAGAAGTTCAAACCTTAAATATGGAACTTGCTACAAAGTTTGAAATTTTTTTGGAAAAACATGATCTTTTGAAAAAGAAGAATTTTGAACTAAAAGAAGAATATAAGGATTTGTGTTCAAAATTTGATTTGATTTTGCAAGAGAAGGAAGAGATTTGTAGTGAACATGACTCACTTAAATCTCAACTAGACCTTGCCATAAAGGAAAATGAATTTTTGAAAAGTAAAAATGATTGTGATGATGTTGTGAAAAACAATGAGGTCTTATCTTCAAAATTAGATTTTATTTTAAAGGATAACCATTCTTTGAAAAATGAAATTGAGTTTATTTCAAAAGAATTAGATTTAGTTTTAAAGAAAAATGAATCTTTGAAAAATGATATAGATTCACATGTTTGCCATGCTAGTGTAGCCTCACCTAGCACATCTATTGCATGCTCCACTTTATCTTCAAGTATTGAAAATGATATAAATGTTTTGAAGAAAAGTGTTGATTGTTTGGGCTCCACTTTGAGCCATTGTGTTGTGAGTCATGCACGCTTGGAATCTTTATTTCGAAAGAAACAAGTTCCATCTTTGCATGCACACCCTCCACGGCATACACATGCTACTCACGGTCACAACTTTCACACTATGTATGCTCATGTGTACACATGTACACATTGTGGACAAAAGGGCCACCTTGCTAAATTTTGTTATGATCGTATACATGATGTTAATTTAGCAACTAATTTTGTTTGGGTTAGGAAAGGTTCTAACCCCTATGGACCCAAAAGGAAATGGGTACCAAAGACCACCCCTATTGTATTTGATGTAGGTGTGGGCTCTCGCATGACATGAGAGTTGCGGCACCTTGAGGTGGATGCGTTCCAAGCTTCATGAGGACTATTTGGATGCATCACTTTCAAGGGAAGTTTGGTGGGAGGACCACCTTGGTTTGGAGAACTAGAGAGGTGCCTTCATTAGTTTTGGTATCGATCTCTAAACTCCCGTTTATATTTGCATGCTTTTCATGTCCTTAATTTATAGCATGTCTTGTTTTATTGTTCATTATGCTTATGCCATGTTTATTAGATTAGTGATATACATGTATAGAATTTGAGTTCACCCATGTTTATATGGACCCATATGTTGTGTTCTCACCATCGTTTAGCTATTATGTATATCATAGCACTAATAGCATGTGGATTTACATAATGATCATTTTTATGTTTATCATGTCGATTTATGTCTCGTTTTATGCTTCAAGTTTTGAATATATGTTTAAATGTTAGTTTTCATTAAGATTAGGATTTATACTTGTACATATAGTGGGCCACAAATAAACCTTTTATATGTTTGTGCTTGAATGCTTATTTGTACCCATTAGATGTTCTAGTATATTCTAGTTTTGATGATTCATGCATTTGACTTGTATTCCTCATCTCGCACATGTTTTATGATCATATGTTTAACTTCATATATATGTCTATCTTGTCCAAACTAATGTCTATACATATACATCCTTTGAGCCACGTGCCTTCATGCATATACTTTTGTGGACTCGTTGTGTTTGGATATGTATGTATTCCTTAGTTTGTACATGACATACATATGCCTTGAAGATTAAATCGTTTTCTTGTGTTTCATATTTAAAGGAATTTAAATTGAACTTGATTGCATATTTTCATGATGACATATCTCACATTACACTTGTACACTCACCTTACTTAATGGTTTCTCATGATTTTGTTTTCATGAGTATAATATGTGCTTTATTGATTTCGAGTGTTTAGTGCCATGTGATTTACATGTATTTCATGAAATATAATTTTGTTTTATTCCTTACTTGAAGGATTTTGTACTAGTTTACAAAGTTTTTCACTTAACTAGTTGCGGGATTCTTCGTTATGGTAGAGTTTTCAAACTTACTATATTTTTAAACCTATTTTTGAAAACCCCTACCTTCCACGGGCGGTTGGATGGGAGTCCATGCCTTGTATGCTTTTATTGAAAATCATTTTTAAACATGTGCATGAAATGGGTGGTAGGTTATATGAGTTATACACTTGATCTTATTATTGTTGTTTCAATTGGTATCATTGGATCTTTTCAATTGGTATCAATATTGACATTTTTATATACTCATATTTTTTGTGTATGTATGCTTTCAATTGGTATCATCTATTTTGATTGGTACTCATTTTTCATACACCTATACATGTTTTATTTGTGCTTACTATATCCCTATATCTTTGAGCACAAATGTTATATATGCTAAGCTTAGTTTTTAAATGACTATCATGTTTCAATTGATTAGTTTTCAATTGGTATTCAATACAAGCTTATGCATCGTTTTATTTAGTATTTCATAAAGGGGGAGAAAATTTATATTTTGTCTTTCAATTGGTATTTTGTTCCAATACTTTATGATGTAAAATGATTAAAAAAAGAATATTTATCTTATTTTTGTATCATATGTTCTAAATGACAAATTCTTACAATTGGTATCAAGATGTTTATTTGAATATTTTCAATTGGTATCAAGATTTTATTTGTTTTCTCACAATTGGTATCAATGCCTTTATTTACTTTCAATTGGTATCAATTCTTAAATGTTTTTATGTTTCCTTTCAATTGGTATCAAAATGTTCTACATTGGCATATTTTAATTGGTATCATATTTGATTGCACCCCTTATTGACATCATTTTTTTTGACAAAAAGGGGAGAACATATTTTTATTTTATTCAACCCCTTGTTGATGATTGACAAAAAGGGGAGAATTATTTGAGTTTATATGCATGTTTTTATATGCATGTTTTGTTTTTTTATATGCATGTTATATGCATGTTTTTATATGCATGTTTTGTTTTTATTTATTAGTTTGTCGTTTAATTGGTATCAAAAGCATTTTTTGTTTATTTGTTGATATCAAGAGCTTTATTTAAAGAACATGTTTTTATTTTGGTATATTTTGGTATCAAGAGCTTTAATAGAGTTTTACCGTTTAATTGGTATCAAGACCATGGTTCATTGTTTTATGCATGTCTATGCATTTTCATGTTTAATTTTCATTGCATATTTATATGTTTATTGTGATGCATGAGTTAAGGGGGAGCTTCTTTGAAGCTTAACTTTAATCCATGCATATATAACTCCATGAGTTTTGTCATCATCAAAAAGGGGGAGATTGTTGGCCCAGTGGCCTTCCACTCTAGTTTTGATGATGATTAACTCATGTAGTTATGTTTACTAATAATCTTGTGATGTTTAGTTTCAGATCATTAACCAAGATATTAGTTGGTGATTGCTTCAACAAAGGAGTTTTGAAGCCTTTCACATGGTGATTCCAGAGCCCGAGCTACATGATCATACATAGAACTCGTTGGAGTCTAGCTCAGTGGATCACGGAGTTTTGGATCGAGTCGGCTTGGAGACGGCGCTCTTCAAGAAGACTTCGGTATCCTAGTTTAGTTTGTGTTTTAGATCCATGTGTAAAGATTAGAAGTGTGATATGCTCAAGTTCACAACACACACGTTTTATGTTTTAGATATTGGTTTTCGGTTTTTGGTTTAACCGATATTGGTTTTCATGAATAGTTAGATCAAAACAAGTTTAAATAGTTTGATGTATAGTAGATTCATTCTATATACATGCTTGCTTAACTTCCTAGACAAACTTATTTTGACTTACTTATTCATGTGGTTTAGGTTTTGTATTTTCAACAAAACATATTTTTGAATTAAAAGTCAAAAACATGAAAATATATATGTTTCTTGTATATTGGATTTCTATCCATATGCAACATGCTTCAAAGTATTTAAGTATCATATTTTTGTATTTGGATAAGTTTTGAAAAAATCGGATGTTCATTTGGAATATTCAAGTTTGGAAAAATACATGTTTTGGTTTTCGACAATATTTCCTTAACACAAAAATGGTTCAAAATGTTTGAAATGTATGTTGAAAGTTTTAACACAAGTTTGTATTTCAAGGTATAATGATAAAACTATTTTTGGTGGAATTTTAGAGATTTTATGGGAATTTTTAAGCCATTAAAAACCTATGTTTTCTGACCCATAGTATAGCCTGTCAGGATCTAGCGGTTGACCGGACCGGTCAACCGGACCCAGAGTCGGCCGACCGGACCAGTCGACCGACGTGCACAAAACATGCACGCTGGCCTGCCTATTAAGCCGGTCGACCGAGCGGTCGACCGACTGAAAGCAACCCACTCTCGGGTTGCTCCGGTCGACCGGGCGGTCGACCGGCCAGAGAGCCGTTGCTCTCTGGTTCAGGGCCCGGTCGACCGGTAGCAGCTAACAGTCAAAAATTGACCGTTCGCCGGTCGATCGGCCGGTCGACCGGATGGTCAAATCTGACCAAAATTGGCTGCAACGGCTAGTTATTTGAAGAAGCTATAAAAAGGGTTTTCTCTTAATAGTTTTATATAAGTTTTTAGAGAGCTAAATTTCTGATCTTACTAGTGTTTTCACAGCAATCAAAAAGAAGTTTTTGGGCTCAAATCTTTACATTCTATTTGGTGTTTTCTAGGGTTTTGGAAAATAAAAGAAAAGTGATTTTTGGGAAAAGTGTTTTGATTCAACTTCTTCATCTTTACCTCTAGTTTTTTCCCAAGAATTTTCTTTGAGTATTTGTTTTCCATTCCTTTGGTTTTCCTCACACTTGAGCTATATTTACTATCCTATTCTATAGGATCTTTTTGTTTTGTGGGAAAAGAAATTGTTTGTGGTTGTTAGACCACCAAGTTGTAAACCCTTTATTTGTTGGTTAGCTCCCTCTTTGGTAGAGGTTGAGATTGTGCTTTGCTCCCTCTTGGTGAGGTGGAGTTGGTATTGGTTTTGTATCCCTCTTTGGTAGAGGTGGATCGTGGTGCCTAGGTGGCGGTTGTATTTGGTTGAGAGAGGAGTTAGGTTCTTCCGGTTGTATTTGCCCCAAAATCGTCTTTGGAGGTTCCCTGTGTGGGAGTCCTATGTGGACTAGTGGATTGGATATCCTTCTCGGTGAAGGCGGGGACGTAGAGCTGGGTGCTCGAACCTCGAAACACATCTTGCTGTTTGCGTTTGATCGATTGACTCTCTCTATCTATTTACTTTGTGTATTGATTCATATTGCTATATCATATACTTGCTTGTGTGTTGTTGCAATTAGTTTTAAATTCCGCATTTAGTTCATTAGATTAGCATTATCACCTATTCACCCCCCTCTAGGTGATTTCAAAATTAGGCCGAGGAGGATTGTTCTGGGCCCAAGAGAAATTGGGGTGATTCCTCCAACTAGGATTGTATGTTTGCGAGTAGGGATTAGGCGGCGGCCGTGAGTAAGCCGCGTTCAGGTGTTCCGGTGGCACTTGCTGGGTATGAAAAATGGGGCACTCTTCAAAGACATGATTTGGTGCCTGACAGTACGAACAACCCGGATTGTGAATTGGTGGTGGGTTGATTTGGTTGACATCGGCTGGCTCTCTTGTCTCTAGAGCCTCGATCCTCCTCATTAGGGTTGCAATCTTAGCCTTGGCAGCTATGGATGATTCTAGAGTAGGAGTCCTCCTCTTGAAGCTATAGATTGTGAATTCTTAGGTTTTTCCGAGGCTGGCTCCCATTGCAGGGTTTTCTCAGCTAAGTCCTCAAATAAATCCCAACCCTGGTTCTCATTCTTTTGCAAGAACCCTCCCTGACACATGGTTTTTAGAAGGGTTTCGTTTGATAGTCTAAGCCATCGTAGAGAATCTGGCACTGACGCCATTTCTCCACACCATGATGAGGGCACTGAGCTAGGAGATCGTTGAATCGCTCAAAGTATCTCTGAAATGGTTCGCTCGGTTCTTGCCTAAACTGCATGATATTCTTCCTAATGAGGGCAGTTTTTGAATTGGGTAGAATTTCTTCAAGAAGGCCTTGACGAAATCATCCCACGTCTTGACAGAATCTACCGCCAAACTGTACAACTATTTCTTTGCTAGGTCCTTTAGGGAAAAATGGATGAAACGTAACCTAACAGCATCGTCTCCTAGCTGGGGTATACGCATCATGAGGCACACTTCTTCAAATTCCCTAACAAATAAGTATGCGTCCTCCGATTCTAAATCATGAAACTTTCGGAGAGTGTTGATGAATTGAGGCTTTAACTCGAAGTTATTTCCGTTTGCTTCAGGAAGTTTTATGCAAGATGGAAGTGAGGTTCTAATCGGGTAAAATCTATCCTGAAGTGACACCATCACCGGTTCTGGATACAAGGGTTGAGAAGTGTTTCTTGTTAATCTGTAAGTTGACGGATCTCTCACCCTCTCTTGCATGTAGCACACTGTTGGCCCAGAGGCCTTCGACTCTATTTTTGATGATGATTAACTCATGTAGTTATAGTTTACTAATAATCTTGTGATGTTTAGTTTCAGATACTTAACCAAGATATTAGTAGGTGATTAGCTTCAACAAAGGAGTTTTGGAGCTTTCACATGGTGATTCAAGAGCCCGAGCGTCAAAGTTCATATCTAGCACTCATTGGAGTTAAGATCGGTGGATCACGTTTGGATCGAGTCGACTTGGAGATGACGCTCTACAAGAAGACTTCGGTACTGTGTTTAGTTTATTGTTTAGATCCATTTTTAAAGATTAGATAGTGTGGTATGCTCAAGTTCACAACACACACACGTTTCATGTTTTGGTTTTCGATTCTTGGTTTAACCGATCTTGGTTTTCATGAATAGATAGAATTAACAAGTTTACATGGTTTAATGTATATTAGATTTGTTCTATATACATGTATGCTTCAACTATTTAAACAAACTTAGTTTGATAGTCTATTTCATGAGTTTGGAATTTTGGTATTTTAACAAAACTTATTTTCGGATTTAAATGTCAAAAAAATTGATATATATACATTTCATGTATATTGGATTCTATCCATATACTACATGCTTAAATATTGTTTTTATATCATGTTTATGTATTTGGATGAGTTTTGGACAAAACGATTTTCCATTTCAAAAATTCAAGTTTTGGAAAATACAAGTTTTGGTTTTCGGCAAAATTTCTAAGACACAAAAATGGTTCAAATAAGTTGAAATATGTGTTGTATTTTTTCACACATGTTTGTATTTCAAATATAATATAAGAAACTATTTTTGTGGATTTTTAGAAATTTTATGGAATTTATTTGACAAATAAAAACCCAGTTTTTCAAGTCCTGAATTCAGTCTGCCAGGCTCTGGCGGTCGACCGACCGGTCGACCGACTCCTAGTCTGGTCGATCGGAACGGTCGACCGGATGTGCACAAGACGTGCACAAGGCCATATCAGTTGGCCGGTCGACCGAGCGGTCGACCGACTGAAGGCAACCCACTCTCGGGTTGTCCCGGTCGACCGGGCGGTCGACCGGCCAAAGAGCCGTTGCTCTCTGGTTTTGGGCGCGGTCGACCGGGCGATCGACCGGCAGGCTCAATGATCACTTTTTTGACGTTGGCCGGTCGACCGGCCGGTCGATCGGAAGGTCAAAACAGACTTTTCTGCCTACCAACGGGCAGATTCTTTTGGGGCCTATTTACACCCATTTGAGGGCTGTTTTGTAAAAGATTTTTAGAGAGAAAATTTTCATACTCTTTAAGTGTTGTTCAGCAAAAAGTTTTGGGTTCAAAATTCTTAATGTCTATTTGTTTTTAAAGTATTTGAAAATTCAAAGAAAATAGTCCTTTGGGAATTGATTTTTGGTCTAAAAGTTCTATATCTATTTGGAGTTTTTCCCAAGTGATTTTCTTTAATCAAAACACTTTGTTTTCTCACACTTGAGCTTATCATTCTATCCTCTCTATAGGATCTTTGTTTTGTGAGAAAGAGATTGGTTTGTGGTCTTTTGATCACTAAGTTGTAAACCCTCCTACTTTGTGTTATCCCTCTTGTGCAGAGGTTGATTTTTGGAGTGGTGGCTTTGTGCCCTATCCCTCTAGTGAGAGGTTGATTAGTTGTTTGGCTTTGTGCCCATCCCTCAAGTGTGAGGTGATTGTTGATTTGTGTGGCTTTGTGCCTAGCCTCTAAGTGTAGAGGTTATGTTGTAATTGAGAAAGAAGTTGTGTACTCCCGGTTATTGTATTGCCCCAGATCCTCAGTGGAGGTTCCCTGTGTGGAAGTCCTGTGTGGACAAGTTAGTGGAAATCCTTCTGTGTGAAGGTGGGGACGTAGAGCTGTGTGCTCGAACCTCAAAACATAGCCGTGTGTTAGAAATTGATCCACTTTCTCTTAACTCTCTCTATTACTTTGTGCATCTATTCATATTGCCATATCATATACATGCTTGTGTTGTTTGTGTGTGCCTCACTTGTGTTTAACTACGAGAGCTTCATATAGCACCTCAACTTTTATTCAGAGGAATCAAGAGGAGTTAGTCCAGAGCCCTTCACTTGGAATTCGGCTACACTCGTTGGTTACATTAAGTGTGTTGCAATTAAGATTTAATTTTTCGCATTTTGTTCATTAGATTAGCTGTACACCTATTCACCCCCCTCTAGGTGTACTTACAATTGGTATCAGAGCATACGCTCCTGATATTTGGTTTAACCACCTAGGAGTGTGATTTGGTTTGCTAATCTATTATTTGCATTTGCACACGTTTTTGTTTACACACACTCATGGATTGCTTGTCACCTCCCATGTTTGATGTCTCTAACATTGACATGTGAAAATTTAGGATGTGCATGTATTTAAAAACCCTAGGCTTGCATGTTTTCCTCGTCGCTACCAAGAAATCCTATCTTGGTAATAGCAAGCATATAGAGGCCAATGCACAAGCCCTTGAGGCACTTAGAGTCACGCTAAATAAAGAATATCTTATGTTGGTTTCTAACTGTGATTCCGCCTTTGCAGTGTGGAACACGTTGACCTCCTCCGAGTTACAAAAGCCCAACATTGTGGAGGATGAATCTTGTGGAGAATCCGAGCAACAATGCTACATGGTCCAAGGGAATGACTCCTTGATGTATATTCGGAATCTCAATTAGATGATGATGATGCTAGTTCTTCTAGTAATGATTATGTTGATCCAAATGCTTTGAATGAAGAACTATCATTTGTTTGTGAAAAATTGCTAGAAAAATATAATCTTTTGAAAAAGAAGAGTTTTGAACTTAACAAAGAAAATAAGGATTTGTGTTCAAGACTTAATTTGGTTTTGCAAGAGAAGGAAGAAATTTCAAGTGAACTTGACTCACTTAAATCTCAACTAGACCTTGCCCTAAAAGAAAATGAGATTTTGAAAAATAGAAATGATTGTAATAAAGTTTTGAAGAAAAATAAAGTTATATCTTCAAAACTTGATTTTGTTGTAAAAGAAAATGAATCTTTAAAAATGAAAATTGTTTCTATTTCAAAGGAATTAGAAATTGTTTCTAATGAAAATGTTTCCTTGAAAAATGATTTGTCTACACATGTTTGCCATGCTAGTGTAGCTTCACCTAGCTTACTTATTGCATGCACCTCTTCTAAAATTAATAATGATATATGTTTGTTAAAGAAGAGTATGGATTGTTTGGGCTCCACTTTGAGCCAATGTGCCATAAACCATACACGTTTGGAATCTATGTTTCGAAAGAAACAAGTTCCATCTTTGCATGCACACAAACCACGGCATACACATGCTCCTCACGTACACACTCATAACACGATGTATGCTCATGTGTACACATGTACACATTGTGGACGTAAGGGCCACCTTGCTAAATTTTGCTATGATAAGATACATGATGTAAATTTAGCAACTAGTTTGGTTAGGAAAGGAGCTAACCCCCATGGACCCAAAGAGTGTGGGTACCAAAGACCACCCCTATTGTATTTGATGTAGGTGTGGGCTCTCGCACGACGTGAGAGTAATGGTGCCTTGAGGTGGATGCGTTCTGAGCTTTATGAGGACAATTTGGATGCATCACTTTCAAGGGAAGTTTGGTGGGAGGACCACCTTGTTTTGGAGACATGGAGAGTTGCCCTTATTGGTTTGGTAACGATCTCTTACTCTTCATTTATGTTTACATGTTTTTCATGTTATTGAGTTTTAGCATGTTTTGATTAGTATGTTAAATGACATGATTATTAGACTTGTGATATGTATGATTAGTATTGGAGACACCCATGTTTATATGGACCCTTATTTTGTGTTCTCACATTTGTTTAGCTAATATGTATATCATAGATCTAATGCATGTTCATTTACATAATGATCATATGAGTTTTGATTTCTATGCTTCATGTTTTCATTACATGTTTAGATGTTAGTTTTCATTAAAACTTGGATATATACTTGTACATCTAGTGAGCCACAAATAAATTATTATGTGTTTGTGCTTGAATGCTCATTTGTACCCATTAGATGTACTAGTATAGTCTAGTTTTGATGACTCTTACATTTTAACTTGTATTCCTATTTTATGCATATTTTCATGGTTTTAATTAGCTTCATGTATATGTCTATTTTATCTAAACTATTAGTTATACATATACATCCTTGAGCCACTTGCCTTCATGCATATACTTTTGTGGACTCATTATGTTTGGATATATATGTATACTTTAGTTTGTACATGACATACATATACCTTGAAGAATTCCAGTGTTGATGATTTTCATGCTTTTAAGGAATTTTAAGCTTGATTGCCTATTTTCATGATGATGTGTTTCACATAACTCTTATACACTCACTTTATTTATTGTTTTCTTGTGATTTTATTTTCATGAGTATAATTTGTGCTATATAGATTTTGAGTGTTTGGTGATCATGCGATTTACATGTTTTTCATGAAAAATATTTTTTTGTTATATTCCTTGCTTGAAGGAATTTGTACTAGTTTACAAATTTTTCTTATAACTAGTTCGTATTCTCCACATGGTAGAGTTTTCAAACATATTCTATTTTCAACCTATTTTTGAAAACCCTTTCCATTGAAGGGCGATTGGTTGGGCGACCATGCCTTATATGCTTCTTATTGAAAATCCATTTTAAAACATGTGCATGAAATGGGTGGTAGGTAATATGAGTTATACACTTAATCTTATTGTGTTTTCAATTGGTATCATTGAATTTTTTCAATTGGTATCACTATTGATATTCTTTTCCTATACTCATATATGTTTTTATATATGTATGCTTCAATTTCAAATAGTATCAATTTCGATTGGTATTAAATTTTTCATACATATATATATATACTTTATTTGTGCTTACTATATCTATATATCTTTGAGCACAAATTTTAGTTATGCTAAGCTTGATTTCTTAAATGACTATTATATTTCAATTGATTATGTTTCAATTGGTATCATATAGAAGCTTATGCATCACTTTATTTGGTATTTCATAAAGGGGGAGAAAATTTATATTTCACTTTTCAATTGGTTTTGTTTACCTTTGATATTTTACTCCCACACTTTATGTTGAAAAATGATTGAAAAATGATATTGATTATTTTTGGTATCATATGCTCCTAATGAAAAATTACTTTCAATTGGTACTAATCTTTACTATAGATATCAAGATTATCTATATGTTTAAATCATTAAATTGATATCAAAATTTTTGGTTGAATTCTTCAAAGTGATTTATTTACTTACAATTGGTATTTAAATTAGTATTTACTTACAATTGGTATCAATTGGTATTTAAATTTATATTAAAAATATTTGTTTTATGTACCTTCAATTGGTATGTTTTGTTTTATTTATTGTAAATTGATATCATGATGCACTAAATTGATATATTTTTTTCAATTGGTATCATAATGTTTTGTTTTGATTTCACCCCTTATTGATATTTTTTTGTTTAAGACAAAAAGGGGAGAACATTGTTTTATTATTTTCTTTGACCTCTTTGTTGATGATTGACAAAAAGGGGGAGAAGTATTTGAGTTTATATGCATGTTTATTGTTTATTTGTAAGTTTATATCAAAGTTGTTTCATATTGATATTTTTTTATTGTTGGTATCAAAAGCTTTTATTGATTATCTTCCACTTGGTATCAAGAATTTTTATTGATTGAATTTTTTATTGATTGGTATCAAGAGCTTTTATATTTCTTTTGTTGATTAAGTTTTCACATTGAAATTTTTATTGGTATCAAAAGCAATTAATTAAGAGCATGTTTATTTTAAAAAGGAAAAGGAATTTATTTTAAAAGTTTGGTATCAAAAGCATGTTCATTTCATTGTTTTATGCATGTTGATGCATATTCATATTTAATATTCATTACATATATTTATTGTTTATTGCTATGCATGAGTTAAGGGGGAGCGTCTTTGAAGCTTAACTTTAATCCATGCATATATAACTCGATGAGTTTTGTCATCATCAAAAAGGGGGAGATTGTTGGCCCAGAGGCCTTCCACTCTAGTTTTGATGATGATTAACTCATGTAGTTATAGTTTACTAATAATCTGTGATATTTAGTTTCAGATACTTAACCAAGATATTAGTAGGCGATTAGCTTGAACAAAGGAGTTTTGGAGCTTTCACATGGTGATTCAAGAGCCCGAGCGTCAAAGTTCATATCTAGCACTCGTTGGAGTCAAGCTCGGTGGATCACGTTTGGATCGAGTCGACTTGGAGACGACGCTCTACAAGAAGACTTTGGTACTGTGTTTAGTTTAATGTTTAGATCCACTGTTAAAGATTAGATAGTGTGGTATGCTCAAGTTCACAATACACACACGTTTCATGTTTTGGTTTTCGGTTCTTGGTTTAACCGATCTTGATTTTCATGAATAGATAGAATCAACAAGTTTACATGGTTTAATGTATATTAGATTTTGTTGGCCCAAAGGCCTTTCACTCTAGTTTTGATGATGATTAACTCATGTAGTTATGTGTACTAATTATCTTGTGATTTTAGTTTCAGTTTATTAATCAAGATATTAGTTGGTGTTTAGCTTCAACAAGATGAATTGGAAGCTTGCACATGTTGATTCAAGAGCCCGCGCATCAAAGATCATACATTGCACTTGCTCGGTGAATCAAGAGTTTTTGGATCGAGCCTACTTGGAGATTGCGCTCTAGCTTGGAGATTGCGCTCTACAAGAAGACTTAGGTATCCATAGTTTTAGTTTGGGTTTAGATCCTAATTGCAAAGATTAGAATAGTATGATAAGCTCAAGTTCACAACACACACCTTTCATGTTTTGATTTCGGTTTTAGGTTTAACCGATCTTTGCTTTCATGAATAGATTTTTTATCAAAACAAGTTTACATGGTTTATGTATATTAGATTTGTTCTATATACATGCATGCTTCAATTGTTTAGACAAACCTTGTTTGATAATCTATTCCATGTGTTTTATGTTTTGGTATTTACAACAAAACATATTTTTGGACTTAATGACAAAAATCATGATATATATATGTTTCTTGTATATTGAATTTCTATTCATATACAATATGCTTCAAAGTGTTTAAATATCATATTTTTGTATCATGGATAAGTTTTAGACAATGTGTATTTTCTATTCAAAATATAAGGTTTTAGAAAATACGGTTTTTGGTTTTTGGCAAAATTTCTATGACACAAAAATAGTCAAATATGTTTGAAATTTGTGTTAGGATTTTTAACACAAGTTTGTATTTCAATATAAAATGATAAAACTATTTTTGTGGAATTTTAGAGATTTTGTGGGATTTATTATAATATTTTTTTCCCCAGATTTCAGACCTGATTTTTGTCTGCCAGGCTTGGCCGGTCGACTGTACGGTCGACCGCACCAAAGAAGCCAGTCGACCGTTCCGGTCGACTGACATGCACGAATACGTGCACGCAGGCTGACACTGCATCCGGTCGACCGAAGCAGTCGACCGACAGAGAGCTGTTTGCTCTCAGGTATTTTCGGTCGACCGAGGCGGTCGACCGGTAGCCACAACGGTTCAGAATTTGACCGTTGGGCGGTCGACCGGGCCGGTCGACCGGCAGGGTAAATCTGGCAAATATTCTGTAAACGGCTAGTTTTCTAAATTGCCTATAAATACCCCATTTGAGAGAGTTTTTCTCTAAGAATTTTTGGGCTAAAATTTTCTATCTCTCTGGTGTTTTTGCTGCAAGAAAAAAATAGGTTTTTGGATTCAAAGTGAACAATCTTTTGTGTTTTTGATTAAGGTTTGAAAAACCAAAGAAAAGGAATTTGGGAAAAGCTTTTGTTTGAACTTCTATATCTTGATTTCATTTGTTTCCCAAAGGTTTTTCTTTGAGTTGCTGGTTTCATATCCCTTGGTTTTCTCCACACTTGAGCTAAAAATCTACTATCTATATCTATAGGTTATTTGTGTGGAAGAAGAAGTTGTTTGTGGTTGTTGTTGTGACCACCAAGTTGTAACCCAATCTTTTCTTAGCTTTGTGCTTTGGGTTGTATCCCTCTAGTTGAGAGGTGATCCTTGTATTGGTTGGTGATTGGGAGTTTGTTGTATTGGTTTGAATATTTGCCTCAAGGAGGAGGTTGTGATTGTTGGGAGGTTGTAAAGAGAGGAGTGTTGGGTACTCCTTGTAAAGGGTCCTAGGTGGACGAGCTAGTGGAAATCCTTCGTGTGTCGAAGGCGGGGATATAGAGCTGGGTGCTCGAACCTCGAGAACATATCTTGGTGTTTGCGTTTGATCTATTGGCTCTCTATCTCTCTCTCTTTACTTTGTGCCTTGCATTTCTACTTATATTGCTCATTCATATTGCTTGGCTTGGTTGTGTGTGCATCACTTGTTGATCACACTTGAGTGTATTTGCATTAAGTTTTTAATTTCCGCATTAAGTTCACTAGATTAGCATTGTCACCTATTCACCCCCTCTAGTGACTTTTCAGATTTGTTCTATATACATGTATGCTTCAACTATTTAAACAAACTTAGTTTGATAGTCTATTTCATGAGTTTGGAATTTTGGTATTTTAACAAAACTTATTTTCGGATTTAAATGTCAAAAACATTGATATATACATTTCATGTATATTGGATTCTATCCATATACTACATGCTTAAATATTGTTTTTATATCATGTTTATGTATTTGGATGAGTTTTGGACAAAACGATTTTCCATTTCAAAAATTCAAGTTTTGAAAAATACAAGTTTTGATTTTCGGCAAAATTTCTAAGACACAAAAATGGTTCAAATAAGTTGAAATATGTGTTGAATTTTTTCACACATGTTTGTATTTCAAATATAATATAAGAAACTATTTTTGTGGATTTTTAGAAATTTTATGGAATTTATTTGACAAATAAAACCCAGTTTTTCAAGTCCTGAATTCAGTCTGCCAGGCTCTGGCAGTCGACCGACCGACCGGTCGACGGACCAGGAGCCGGTCAACCGGAACGTCGACCGAATGTGGACAAGATGTGCACAAGGCCATATCAGTTGGCCGGTCGACCGAGCGGTCGAATGACTGAAGGCAACCCACTCTCGTGTTGTCCCGGTCGACCGGGCGGTCGACCGGCCAGAGAGCCGTTGCTCTCTGGTTTTGGGCGCGGTCGATCGGGTGGTCGACTGCAGGCTCAATGGTCATTTTTTGACCATTGGCCGATCGACCGGCCGGTCAACCGGAAGGTCAAAACAGACCTTCTGCCTGCCAACGGGCAGATTCTTTTGGGGCCTATTTATACCCCATTTGAGGGCTGTTTTGGACAAGATTTTTAGAGAGAAAATTTTCATACTCTTTAAGTGTTGTTCAGCAAAAAGTTTTGGGTTTAAAATTCTTAATCTCTATTTATTTTTAAAGTGTTTGAAAATTCAAAGAAAATAGTCTTTTGGGAATTGGTTTTTGGTTTAAAAGTTCTATATCTATTTGGAGTTTTTCCCAAGTGATTTTCTTTGAACAAAACACTTTATTTTCTCACACTTGAGCTTATCATTTTATCCTCTCTATAGGATCTTTGTTTTGTGAGAAAGAGATTAGTTTGTGGTCTTTTGATCACTAAGTTGTAAACCCTCAACTGTTTTATCCCTCTTGTGTAGAGGTTGATTTTTGGAGTGGTGGCTTTGTGCCATATCCCTTTAATAAGAGGTTGATTGGTTATTTGGCTTTGTGCCCATCCCTCAAGTGTGAGGTGATTGTTGATTTGTGTGGCTTTGTGCCTAGCCTCTAAGTGTAGAGGTTGTATTGTAATTGAGAGAGGAGTTGTGTACTCTCGGTTATTGTATTGCCCCAAATCCTCAGTGGAGGTTCCCTGTGTGGGAGTCCTGTGTGGACAAGTTAGTGGAAATCCTTCTGTGTGAAGGCGGGGACGTAGAGCTGTGTGCTCGAACCTCGAAACATATCCGTGTGTTAGCGATTGATCCACTTTCTCTTAACTTTCTCTCTATTACTTTGTGCATCTATTCATATTGCCATATCATATACATGCTTGTGTTATTTATGTGTGCCTCACTTGTGTTTAACCATTAGAGCTTCATATAGCACCTCAACTCTTATTCAGAGGAATCAAGAGGAGTTAGTCCAGAGCCCTTCACCGGGAATTCGGCTACACTCGTTAGTTATATTAAGTGTGGTTCAATTAAGATTTAATTTTCCACATTTTGTTCATTAGATTAGCCGTACAACTATTCACCCCCCCTCTAGGTGTACTTACACACACCATAAATAACGTAAAAACAACAAACAATCGAAAAGAATAAAAAACAAATAAAAGAGAGAAAAACAACCACCAAGCCTTAGTCTAAGGTACCTGGACCTAGACGACTCCTAACTGGTCGATTCTCCGGGGAAGGTTGTTGCAGGAACTCGACTACAAGCTAATCGGCCAGGAAAGGGCAAATCTCAGGGGGAGGTATCCGGGCGTGAGCCACGGGCCTAATTATGCCAAACCACAGAGTTTTCGAGGCTTTACCTCTCAATCCACTTTCCTTAGACATCGATTTTGCAGGAGTATAGTTCTTGCAATTTTCAACCTCGGTTAATCTCTTAGTGAGTCTGAGATGTCCCTAGGGCCAACGTCTATTGATTATTAGTTAAGGCTTGGGTAAGTGTGAGTGCACTTGGAGATGGTTTTTGGGCTAAGGAATGGTGATGAAATCCCACCTTATCTTGTTTATTTGGGTTTTGCCCTTAAAGTCAATTGTGCAAGTGTACAGTTTATTCACAACAAGGTAACACTCAAAGCGATAAATCACTCCAAAATGTTGGTCCTATTCTATATGAATGGACACGTACCTTTTCTCCAACACTCTTCATCAGAAATTGACATGAATTGAAATAGACACGTGCTCTAAATGCAAAAGTCTAATCCAAATTTCAATTAAGCAACAAGTGGATTTCTGTTGAGATTATTACACATGTATAGGATGAAGCATTCAATGGAACTAAAAATTTAGAAAGCAATTTATAGCAACTTTCGGCAACCCTGCAAATGAGTTTGTTAGTACTTCACTCGGAAAAACTCGCTTTTACACGCATTTTTCCGAGGGCAAATGAATCCTCGCGCAATGTCCTTGGCCACCTCTTTCGCTTCCCGTGATAGTGAGCTCCTTGGTACTTCTCCTATACACAAGAACAAAGAAAAATCTTTAGTATTGAACAATAAAGCCGTTCCCTCCCCGGCAACGGCGCCAAAATTTGATCCGCAGAAAGCAAGCACAATAATAAGTAAAAAGAGTATGGGTCAAAGTTAATGCTTTTGCGATTCTTCCGTAGTAGCGAAGTGGCTATACGGGTCGTATCCACAAGGAGGGAGAGCGATGGAAGCTTGATGCTGCTTTTATGTTCAAGAAAAGAGAAGGATCTTTGTTTCAAGTAAAGAATTGAAAATGAAAACAAGTTTGTTGCAAGAATAGTTTTAAATTAGTTTGCATGTTGTAAAAGTGGATTTTTCTTAGTGGTAAAGGCGCATGGCTAACTTTCTATTAATTGCTCCCACTAATTTCTAACTTTTGAAAGAAATAGCCTCAGATGGATCATAGGCAAGCATAACCCTTATGCATTGGAACTATTCACGTGGAAATCGAGTGAAAGTTCTTCCTAAAACATAGCTTTACACGGCAAAAACTCGGACATTCCCTTATAAAGATCCAATTGAAGGCGAGAATACGGGAAGACACAAGTGCACTAATGGTATCGGCAAAGTTAAAAGGAAAATTTCTAACTTACAAAAATAAGTAAAGTACATAAACCATAGATCATCAAAAACCTATTAAGCATGAAATATAAGAAGGTAAATACTTGAATGTAAGTTAGAGTTAGAGCCCTCGTCTTAAGATGTCATAGCTCTCGTTTGCATAAGGCTTATTTGACACTATTGACTCATGTGGGTTATCAATCAAGTGTCAGAAATTAGTGGGTTAGTAGTTAGTTAGCCATGCTAATGAAAAGTTAGTTAGCCATAAAAGTAAAAGAAACAACAAAGGAAAAGAAGTGGAGAGAGGGAGTTACACTACAAGAAAACAAAAGAAAAGAAAAGGTAAAGAAAGGAAGTTACACTACAACAAGAAATGAAAGTAAATGGCAAAGACAATTAGATAGAAAGAAGAAAGAGAAGTAGTTACTTGTATTAGCTTGTCACCTTCAAATACAACTTTTACATACTCTCTCTTTAACTCTAATGGCTAAAACTAAAACTAGAAGAAGAACAACAACAACTACTACAACTCCAAAATCAAACTAACATAAAGATCCTTAAGCTCTGGATATCCTTTTTGTCAGACCCCAGGGGGGGTATTTATAGGCACCAGTAGAAAGGGGGCCACATGGGTGACCTGTAGCCCGAAGCGCAGGCGCGCGCGGCCCTGCCAGGGCGGCGCGCGCCTGGCTTTGGGCGGCGTGTCGCCCAGTCTGTCCCCTATCATGTAGGCCTGCTGGTTTGCTGACATGATGCCCTGGACTGACAAAATCATCTCCCTAAAGTCAATGGCTACTTGGTAGGCCTTAATCACCCATTAAATGGTGATTAAGGTCTTCTTCTTCATTTGCACACCATGGACCAAAGATCAAGCAAGTAAGACTTTATTAGCAGAATTTTATACCAAATAAATATGAGATGTGATGAAAATTATGTAAAATTGGAGACTAATCAGTAGTTTATTATATTTAACGGCTAGTAGGCCGGATATTATATTTAGTGTTTGTCTATGTGTTAGATTTCAGTCGTATCCTAAAGAGCCCCATTTGATTGCGGTAAAACGCTTTATTAGATATCTTAAGGGCACCATTGGAATGGGTTTGTGGTATCCGAAGACCGGACAATTTTTCATGACGAGTTTTTCGTACGCTGACTATGCGGGTTGTAAAGTGGATAGGAAGTGTACTAGTGGAACCTGTCAGTTTCTATGAAATTACCTTATTTCATGGTCTTTCAAGAAATAAAATTCTGTAGCCCTCTCAATCGCCGAGGCGGAGTATGTTGCGGCCGGGGCTTGTTGTGCACAAGTCCTTTGGATGAAACATACTCTCCTTGACTATGATTTGCATTATGACCATATTAAAATATTTTGTGATAATACTAGTACTATTCATATGAATAAAAATGCAAATCAATATAGTAAGACAAAGCACATTGACATTCATATCACTTTCTTAGAGATCATTCTGAAAAAGGTGATATTGAAATTGATTATGTTTCCACCGATTTTCAACTTGCGGATATTTTTACTAAACCTCTAGATTATAATAGATTTTCTTTTATTTGTAGTGAATTAAATATTTGTATTATGGATTCATGAATTTTTTTAAAATACTCTTCGAACATGTTTTGTTGGCTTAACCCTTTTTGATGCATGACAAAAAAGGGGGAGAAATACTTTTTGAGTTATTATTTCTTTTTTCATGCATTTCAATTCATATTTGCTATAATTTGTCTTCTCTTATACTTAACAGCTAGCATGATTTGAAGGGGAGCTTTTTCAAGCTCCTCTCACATTTTTTAAAATAACTCATATATTTTGTCATCATCAAAAAGGGGGAGATTGTTGGCCCATGGTTACAATCACCCGGTTTGAGAGTTTTGATGATCACAAAACATATATAGTTATTTGTACTAATCAAGTTTAAGTGTTTAAGATTATTTCAGGGTTCTAAGGATTCAAGATGTTTCTTCTCCTAAAGGAAGGTGGTGTTGACTCAAGATGACTCAAATACAAAATCAAGAAATCAAGTAACTCAATGATGCAAATGGAAAAGCCCGAAATGAAGATCTTGTAGTGACCTAGACCCTTGTAAGATCTTAGTATGATAAAGAGTAAGGATATGATAGATGTGCTCAAGAAGTTACACAAAATACAAGTTTTGAGTAGTATTGGTTTTGTTGCATGTTTGGTTAATATACATGTTTCATAATTCTTCAAATTTTTATATCAAGTTTAGAACATGTATTTTATCTCCTATATTATGCTACGTAACCCTCAAACAATTTCAAAAAATGTTTTAAAAATGTTTCTAAGTTCAAAAATCTGTTTTATAACTATTTCAGGCCATAATGGTCAACTGACCGGTCGACTGTAACTGTTTCAGGCCAAAACGGTCGACCGGCCGGTAGACCGGGCCGGTTGGTCGTGGACGTGCACGCTGTGCACGTTTCTTGGTCGACCGTCAACCCCTGCAATCGACCAACTGGTCGACCGACTGCATGACACTTGCTTTTTGTTTGTGCCGGTCGACCGGGCCAGTTGATTAGTCTCTAATTTTGCATAATTTTTATCACATCCACATAGTTATTTAATGTAAAATTCTACTAATAAAACTTTGCTTACTTGATCCTAAGTTCATGGTATGCAAATGAAGAAGACCCTAAATCACCATTTAATAGGTGATTAAAGGCCTACCAAGTAGCCATTGACTTTAGAGTGAAGATTTTATCAGTCCAGGGCATCAAATTTAGAAACCAGAAGATCCACCTAACAGGGGACAGATAGGATGACGCACTGCCCGAAGCCAGGCCTGCGCCGCCCTGGCATGGCCGCAAAAACGCGGCCAGGGCCGCGTTTCCGTGGCCATGTGGGCGTGCGCGCGCCCGGGCTTTGGGCTAGGGGTCGTCCCCCTGGCCCCCTTTCCCTGGTGCCTATAAATATCCCCCAGAGGTTTCAGTAGGGAGATATCCAGAGCTTTAGCAAGTTGTTGTAATCTTGTTTTTAGGATTGTAGTTGTTTTAGTTTCCCTCTTCTTGTAGTTTTAGTTTTTAGCCATTAGAGTGAAAGAGAGAGAGAGAGAGAGAGAGAGAGAGAGAGAGTGTAAGTGTTGTATTTGAAGGTGATAAGCTAATACAAATAACTACTTCTCTTTCTTCTTTCCATTTACTTGTGTTTTTCATTTACTTTTACTTCCTTGTTGTAGTGTAACTTCCTTTCTCTTCACTTCTTTTCTTTTGTTTTAGTGTAGCTCCTTTTCTCTTTACCTCTTCTCTTTGATTGTTTTTTTCACTACAATGTTTAACTAACTCCTCCATAGCATGACTAACTAACTACTAACCCACTAATCTCTAACAACTTGCTTGATAAATCCAAATGAGTCAATAGTGTCAACTAAGCCTTGTGCAAACAAGAGCTATGACATCTTAAGACGAGGGTTCTAACTCTAATTTACCTACAAGTATTACTTTCTTATATTTCTTGCTTAATGATTTTTGATGATCTATGAGTTGTGTACTTTACTTGTTGTTGTAAGTTAGAGATTTTCCTTTTAATTTTACTGATACCATTAGTGCACTTGTGTCTTCCCTTATTGTCGCCTTCTATTGGATCTTGATAAGGGAATGTCCAAGTTTTTGCCGTGTTAAGCTAAATTATAGGAAGAACTTTCACTCGATTTTAACGTGAATAGTTTCTATGCATAAGGGGTATACTTGCCTATGACCCATCGTGAGGCTACATCTTCAAGAAGTTAGGGATTAGTAGGAGCACTTAGTAGAAAGTTAGCCATGCATTTTTACCATTAAGAAAATCCAACTTTACAAACCACCAATTCATTTTCAAACAATTCTTGAAACAACTTGTTTTCATTTTCCAATTCTTTATTTGAAACAAAGAACCTTCTCTTTTCTTGAACATAGAAGCCGCTCAAGCTTTCATCGCTCTCCCTCCTTGTGGATCGACCCGTATAGCCACTTCGCTACTACGGAAGAATCGCAAAAGTAATAACATCAACCCATGCTCTTTTTACTTATTCTTGTGCTTGCTTTTTACCGATCACCGGTCGATCGGCAGTTCAAAATTTCTTTTTCAAAATGACCTACGGTCGACTAGAGCCAACGGCTATTTGCCAAGTGGCGCAGCTGTCCAGACTGGCACCAACGGCTCTATTTTGGATCTGTTTTATTTTTTATGAATTTCAACGGCTATTTTCTGTTTCCAAGTGGTTAAACTCACCCCTAATGACCTATTATCACTTATGAATGGTATTTATCCTTTGCCTATAAATAGAGGTCATGGGTCTTTGGTTTTTCAAAAGAAAAATATCTAAGTTTCAAGTGTTTTAAGAGAAGAAGTGTTTCATTGCTTTCCAATTTCAAAGTTCTTTCTATAGCAAAATTTTTCAGTTGGTTTTCAAATCTTCTAAATCTTTACTACAAAAATTTTCTCTCACATTACTTCTTGAGCAAAAAATCATACTCCACTCTATAAGAAGTTGTAAGAGAGTGTTTGTGGTCTTCCTAGATCACCAAGTAACTTGTATTTCATTTGAGTTGTGGTTCCTCTGGTGTGGAGGATAGTATTGTTGGAGTTGGGTACTCTGGTCTTGTGTAGACCAAGTTGTAATCCTTTGGGTGTAAGGTTCCTATGTGAAAGTTTCCTTTGTGGATATAGTGGAAACCTTCATAGTGGTGAAGGCGGGGACGTTGAGCAGTGGCTCGAACCTCAAAATAAATTCTCTAATGTTTGCGATTGATTTCCTCTTGCTCTCTATTGCTTTACATTATTTACTTGTGATACTATTTGTCTTGCTTTCAATATTGTATTCATTTTATCTTCTTGCATTTTTGGTTTATACTCATATCAACAAGGAAGCAATTAAGCAGCTCAACTCATCATCTAGAGGAATCAAAGAGGAGAAGTTCTAGAGCCCTTCACCGGGAATTCAACTTCAATTTCTTATTTTGAGTGACCGCTTGCATCATACATCTTAACTAGTTTTTACATGTGCATTTGATTAGCATAACACCTATTCATCCCCCTCTAGGTGTTTTTCATATACTGGGTCACAGAGACCCAGTTCAAATGTTCCGTGTCGCTCAGGCTTGGTGGTGAAGAACAATTTCAATCTCTGATCATTAATTTTAAATACATTGACATTCTTTGGATCAAAAATTTTCACCGCACCATGTACAAAATAGTTTGAAATAGAAATGGTCCTGACCAACGTGTCTTCAGTTTTCCAGTGAAAAGGTGAAGCCTAGAGTTGTACAGTAGAACCTTTTATCCAGGGACAAAATTCTTCCTGTGTATGGACTGATCATAGAAGAGTTTGGTTTTGTTCTTAGTAATTCGAGTGTTATCATATAGGCTTCGTTTTTTATTTCTTCAAGCTTAGAAATCTGCAACTTTCTTAAGTCATCGGCCTTTATAAGTCAAAATTAAGTTATCTATATAATAGCCCACAAAGCTCGATGCTCAAGGTCTACTCGCTGTTGGTAGGGTTTTCCAAATACCATTCGGCATGGAGACATCCCTAGAACAGTTTTGTGGGCGGTCTGATAAGCCCATAGTGCATCAATAAGCTTAACCAACCAGTCCTCCCTATTCTATCCTATGATTTTCTCCATGATGAGTTTGATTCATCGATTTGTCGCCTTCACCTGCCCGTTTATCTTAGGATGGTAGTTCATGGATAATTTGTGAGAAATGGAGACTTTCGCATTAGGGCTTCAAAAGTCCGATTAAAGAAATGACTCTCGTTGTCGCTTATTATCGCACGGGGGGCTCCGAAGCGTGAAATGATATTTTATCTCAAAAACTTGATGACAACTCGGTTGTCATTGATCCTCGTTGGTACAGCTTTCACCCACTCAACAGCTACCAAAATGAGTTGGTTGCCGAAAGAAATCGGAAAGGGTCCAATAAAATCGATGCCCCACACGTCGAAAATTTTCACTTCTAGAATTGGGTTAATGGGCATCATATCCTTATGTGTGATTCGACCTGTCATTTGACATCTTCAACAGAGTTTGCGAAAATTGTAGGAGTCCTTAAAGAGAGTGGGCCAGTAGAACCCACTTTGCAGAACCTTTTCAGCAGTCTTGCGGGGACCAAAGTGTCCACCGCATACAAACTCTGACAAAATGTCAGCACACTATGATGTTCATCCTCAGGAAGACACCTTCTAATGATCTGATCAGGGCAATATTTGAAGAGATATGCTTCATTCCAAAAGAAGAACCATATCTGTGTGAAAAAGTGATGATTGTCCTGTCTTGACCAACTAGAAGGTATTTACCGGTTGCAAGATAATTTACAATGTCAGCATACCAGGGCTCTTTACACATTACTAAGATGTGTTCATCAGGAAAGTTCTCATTAATCGGGATAGTTTCCACTGGTGCATTTGGGATTCTAGACAAATGATCTGCCACTATATTTTCAATGCCCTTTTGTCCTTTATTTCTAAATAAAACTCTTACAAAAGAAGGATATAACGAATGAGTCTAGCCTTAGCGTCCTTGTTTTGCATCAAATATCGTAGGGCGGAATGATCGGTGAACGCCGTTGTTTTGAACCCGAGTAAGTATTGTCGAAATTTCTCCAACGCAATCACAACTGCTAAAATTCCTTTTCAGTTGTTGCATAATTGAGTTAGGCATCATTAAGCATCCTACTCGCATAGTTAATCACGTTTTACCTATTATTAGTACGTTGTTCTAGGACAGCGCCAATGGCATAATTAGAGGCATCACACATGACTTCAAAGCGTCTAGTCCAATCGGGTGTAAAAATTATTGGTGCAGAGACAAGTTCTTGTTTTAGCTCCTCCTAAGCTTTTAGACATCCATCGTCAAAATAGAAGGCACATCTTTTCCTAAAAGATTAGTTAAATGTCTAGCAATTTTACTGAACTCTTTAATAAATCTTCTATAAAAACCAGTGTGCCCTAGAAAAGATCTAATGTCTTTTAAGTATTTTGGTCGAGGAGTTTAGTTATCACTTTCACTTTGGACTTATCAACCTCAATTCCTCGTCTTGAAACTTCATACCCAAGGACGATTTTGTGTTTGACCATGAAATGACACTTTTCTCACTTAAGTGTCAAATTCTTTTCCATGAACCTTTGTGCGACCATTTTGAGATGATTCAGGCATTAATCAAAGGAATCTCCGTAGATTGAAAAGCCATCCATAAATATCTCTAAAAATCTTTCCAACATGTCTGAGAAGAGACTAAGCATGCAACGTTGCAGGAGCGTTGCATAATCCAAATGGCATCCTACGGTATGCAAACGTTCCAATGGGACAGGTAAAAGTTGTTTTCTCTTGGTCTTCGGGAGCAACGGGAATTTGGTTGTATCTTGAATATCCATCCAGAAATAATAGTACTCATGTCTGGCCAGTCTTTCTAGCATCTGATCTATGAAGGAAAGAGGAAAGTTGTGTTTACATGTGGCGGAGTTCAGCTTGCGATAATCAATGGAAATTCGAATCTTTGTTGGAAGACGAGTTTGTACAAATTCATTCTTGTCATTTTCTACCACTGTGAAGCCAGCTTTTTTGGCCACACTATGGACTGGACTCACCCACTGGCTATCAGATATGGGATAAATTATCCCATTGTTTAATAGTTTAAGGATCTCTACACGGATAACCTTTTACATAATGGGGTTAAGTCGGTGATGTGGGTCTCGTTTGACTTTGCCTCTTCTATCAGATGAATCTGATGTTGCACAATAGATGGGCTGATCCCCTTGATGTCAGCCATGGTCCAACCAATGGCCTCCCTATTTTCTTTTAACATAACAAGATGACCCTCTCCCTGTCTTTCCGTTAAATAGGAAGCAATGATCACTGGGAAAGCTTCCTTTTCACCCAAGTACTGGTACTTGAGATGACGAGGAAGAGCTTTCAGTTCGGACGAAGGGATATAATTCGTCAAGGGTTGTTCTTCTTGCAAGGGAATGTTCAGGGTTATGTTTGTTGTCCAATCTATTTTCGAGTCTACTATCTGGTAAAGATTGAGCTCATCCGACTCCAAATCAATTTTGTGTTCAGACTCATACTCTAGCTTCCTCATGGTCAGTGGTTAGTCCTTCAATCAAGTTCACATCAAATGATTTGTTATCAACATCTCGAGGTTGTTTTCCCAGGTGGAAAACATTCACCTCCTTAGTCATGTCGCCGAAAGTTAAGGGCATTGACCTGTTCCTATAATTTATGATCGCAGTTGCTATTGCTAGGAAGGATCGTCCTAAATGACTAGGGTCACCTAAAATGACTGGGGTCTGAGCTTTCAAATTCAGCATGAGTTGTGTTTCCTAAATAATGAAATCCACGGGGTCGATGAACTCCCCGACCTGTATAAGGACAGCCGTAATTTTCCCCTTGGGGACTTTTACAGAACGATCAGCTAGTTATATAGTAACCCCGAGTTGGACGGAGGTCGCCCAGCCCGAGTTGCTGATAGATGAAAAAGGGGAGCAAGTTGATACTTGCTCCCAGATCAAGCAGTGCTTGGTTTATGGTGCTCTGTCCTATAATACATGAGATGGTTGGGCATCCGAGGTCTTTGTACTTTGCAAGGATGGGCCCGGATAGAACCTCGCTAATGTTTGATGCAAGGAAGACCTTTTTGGGAACATTTATTTTACTTTTCTTGGTGCACATGTCTTTTAGTAATTTGGCATATGTTGGGACTTGTTGAATGGCATCAAGAAGTGGCACGTTTATCTGAACTTGATTAAATAACTCCCTAATCTTTTCCATTTGAGCACTGGTCTTGGTATTTACTAGCCTATTAGGGAATGGTACAATAGGCTTGTATGTTTATTCAGCTGATTTATCCTTTTCGTCAGACTTTGAATGGATGGTTGTAAACTTGATGATGAAACGGGTCATTTGAAATAGGCTTTGGTTGTGCAGACATTGGTGGATTGGACACTGGAGCATTTTGAAAAACACCTAGAGGGGGCGTGAATAGGTGTTATGCTAATCAAATGCACTTTTATAAACTAGTTAAGATGTATTATGCAAACGGTCACTCAAAATAAGAATTGAAGCTGAATTCCCGATGAAGGGATCTAGAACTTCTCTTCTTTGATTCCTCGAGATGATGAGTTGAGATGCTTAATTGTTTTCTTATTGATATGAGTATAGACCAAAAATACAAGAAGATGGAATGAATGCTATAATGAAAGCAAGACAAATAATATCACAAGTATATGAATATAAAGCAATAAGGAGCAAGATAAAATCAAATGTAAACACAAGAGAATTTGTTTCGAGGTTCGAGCCACTGCTCCACGTCCCAAGAGAATTTGTTTCGAGGTTTGAGCCACTGCTCCACGTCCCTGCCTTCACCACTATGAAAGATTTTCACTATATCCACTAAGCGAACTTCCACAAAGGAACCTTACACCAAAGGGATTACAACTTGGTCTACTCAAGACCGAAGCACCCAACTCTAACAACTCTATCCTCCATACAAGAGGATCACAAGCCAATAGATTACAAGGCACTTGGTGATATAATAAGACTACAAATACTCTCTTACAACTTCTTATAGAGTGGAATATGAATTTAGGCTCAAGAAGCTAAGTGAGAGAAGAAATTTAGTTGAAGAGATTTAGAAGACTTAAAACCAACTGAAAAAGCTTTTGAAAAAGAAGAACTTTGAAATAGAATGCTATGAAACACTTCTCTCTTGAAAACTCTTGAAAACTTGGATATTTTTCTTGTCTCAAAACCAAAACCCATGACCCCTATTTATAGGCAATGGATAAATAACATTCATAAATCATGCCAGGTCATTTGGGGAGAGTTAAGCCACTTGGAAACAAAAAATGGCCGTTGGAACCCATTAAAAACAAAAAAGAATCAAAAACTAGCCGTTATGGCAATCTGGACGCTTGTCGGTCGACTGGCACATCACCCAGAAAAGAGCCGTTGGCTCCGGTCGACCGCAGGTTATTTTTAAAAAGGAAATTTGAACTGTCGGTCGACCGCCCCGGTCGACCGACACAAACAGAAAGCAAGGCACGTTCAGTCGGTCGACCGCAGGGGTGACGGTCGACCGACAAATGTGCACGACCTTGGCCAAAGGCCCAGTCGACCGGCCGGTCGACCATTTTGGCCTGTAATAGCAACGGTCGACCGTTCTGGCCTGAAATAGTGTGAAAATAGTTTTTGAACTTTAAACAACTTTTAAAATATTTTGTATTAGTTTGAGGGTTATGTAGCATAGTATAGGGAATAAAATACATGTTCTAAACTTGATATAAAAATTTGAAAAATTATGAAATATGTATTAATACCAAACATGCAACAAAATCAATACTACCCAAAACTTGTATATTTGAAAACGTGTATTTTTGTGTGTGTAACTTCTTGAGCACTTCTATCATATTCTACTCTTTAACATAGTAAAACCTTACAAGGGTCTAGGTGACTAAAAGATCTTCAATCGGGATTCTCCATTTGCATTGTTTGAGTGTACTAAGTTCTGATCCCGTATTTGAGCCTTCTTGAGTTTACAACACCTTCCTTTAGAGGAAGAAACTTCTTGAATTCTTAGAATCCTGAAATAATCTTAACCACTTGAACTTGATTAGTACTAATAACTACATATATTTTGTTATCATCAAAATCATAAAATTGGGTGATTGTAACCTTGGGCCAACACAGTTGAAACCTGGTTATCTACTTGTTTTTTAGATCTTAGAATATGAACAGTGTTGCATTGTTTCGGTATTACGTCCTTGGCTTCATTAACGGGAAAGGAGTTCTTTGGATTAGGTAATGGCTGACTTGATAATGTTCCTTATTGTCTTTCATTAAGTGAGCTTGCCAATTGACTTATCTAAGCTTCTAGCCTATTAATATCCTGGTTGTGATTGTTCATTGTTTGGACACACATATTGCATAAATATTATTATATTCCTATACATATTCTGTAATAAATCATTGCAAACTCACTTGTCTTAATGTCCTAATCCTTGCAGGATGATAAAAGAAGAAAAACATGAATCCTATCCAAATAAACCTAAAAGTTCAAATCAAACAAGGATCGACTCAAATTCAGAGAATCTTTAGTCTATCTTATCTGAGGATTGGATTTACAATATAAGATAAAACTATAAAAATTAAAAGAAAAAATGAATTTTTGAAGACCCTATTTGGTTTGCTGAGATATATGAATAGAGAGAAGATCAACGAATGAGATGAAGCAATTTAGATTCGGATTCAGATTGGATACAGTTTAGCATTTTAATCATAACCTTCTCTACTGAACTCAAATTTGATGATTCAAGATGATCCAGAAAGAAGATTTAAAGGGCTACAACTCTTATGTTGATCACTATTTTGAATCTATCATCTGATAAGCAATTTCCAGCAATCAACACACCAATAAGCTGAAGATCAGAATTCTGAATTAATCAAGTTTAGAGATAAGGGGAAGATTGAAATTCAAAAATACCCAACTCTTCCTATCTCCCTACGCTCTCCCTTATCACTATTTTCGTATAAATACTTGTATTCATTGAGAGAGAGTACACGAGAGAGCTAAAAAGCCAGAAAAAGAGAGTTTTTGAGCGTTGTAACGCGAGATTGGAGAGGATCAAAGGCTTTGTATTTGATGCTTATTGAATAAAATTCAGAATTCTTCTTCGCGATCTTGCAGTGTTTAGTCTATGTCTTTCTTTAAATTTCTCTTTATTTTTTTATGCTATTCTTTTCTTGCATATTTGATTCTATAAAGTCATCTCTTTTCTTTTATTAGCTTCTTTTGTTTTCAGCATTTGCTTAGAGGAGGGAAACAATAAGGCGACGATAAAAAATAAGTTCACTGGTTTATCTTCCTCTTCCCTTCGTATCAATCTCTTAATTTCTTTTTTTTACTTTGATTATTCAAATCTTCACAAAAAGGTTAGTATTTCTTTCTTCTTTTGCTTTCTTCATATTTTTATTTTTCTTTTACTTTATTCATATTTTTATTTTGCTTTTGCTTTCTTTTACAAGATCTTTATTTATTTATTTATTTTTAAAAAAAACAAAATTCAAACCTTCATCCAAGGGATTTCTCAAATAGAATAAGATAAGAGTGAGATTTTTAATAACTACATTTTCAAGAACAAGTCTCTGTGGATTCAATCCTATACTTTCCACTACACACTTTGTTAAAAAGATTCTAGAAAGATTAGATATCATAACTTGTACGTGATTCAACAACGATGGAGTTTTTCATGAACTTCGAAATGCGAACAATTTTTGGCGCCGTTGCCGGGGACTTGTGAAAATTTTTGGTTTTGAAAATCAACATCTAATCTTTTTCTAGTTTAATATTAAAAAAATTAAAACAATAAAAAATATCAAAAATTAAAAAAATTCAGAAAGTTAAATCTTAAAAAAAATTCAAAATTCAAAATTCTTTTCTTTTTTTTTATTTTTCTTTCCATCCCTAAGATTTAATTTCAAATTTTCTTTTGCAGGGATATTGCATGAACAAAGGAAGACTTGCACAACAATAAGAAGCTTGCTTGCTTATGACATATTACTTTGCTAAAATAAAATTAAATAAAAACTTGCTTGCTTCAGAGTCACCGGAAAGGTTAGTATTTTCTAACTCTACCCGCAAATCTCTTATCAGTGGGGTTTTGGAGGTGCTTATTGATTGAATTTTGTGCTGCATTAGTGCATACTTGTATAAAAAGATCTTAAGAGCTATCCCCCCTCACATAAGGTCGGGATTTCATCACCCGTTCCTTGGCTCAAAAATCACAACCGCATATAAGTTTTTTTCCCAAGGTTGAACTAATTTAAAATCAATTAGAACTCGGCCAATAGGATTTCGGTGAACACTTTCAAGCTTTCGAAGAGGAACTTTCTTGTTTAGAAAAGGTGACTTGCCCATTGCGGCGGTGCCTGGCCTAGAGGAAGAACTGAATCGCTTGTTTGTCAAGTTTAACCGGTAAACTCACTATCCTTCCAACCCAGTTAGGAGCTGTCTAACTAGGGAGAATTCTATTCTCTTAAGATTAGTGGTTGAAAAAAAAAATGATTACCTTTAAATTAAATTCAAGATAAAAAAAACACTTGATTGCAATTGATTGGTTGAGTCATCTTGTGTGTAATCTTATCTAGGATTTAGAAAATCCTTCATCAGGGCAGTACCCCTTTCATGTGAAAGTGGGTTCGTATTAAGGGTCGATTAGAATCCATTATTGTTTCTAACCCTACTGCAACAGTGGGTGACGCTAATGAAACCAAACAAATGACCTTAAAGGATTACATGTATCCGACAAGGTCCACCAAACCTTCCTGTATCACCTTGCCAGCCCTCACGACAAATTTTGAGATTAAACCCGGGATAATACAGATGCTTCCAGTCTTTCGGGGATTGGCAAATAAGAACCCATATCAACATGTTAGGGAATTTGAGGGTATTTGTGGGACCATGAAGTATCATCAAATGATAGAGGAATCCCTAAAACTTAGGTTATTCCCTTTTCTCTAAAAGAAAGAGCCAAGTCTTGGCTTCTTTCTCTCCAACCGGGTTCAATTTCTACTTGGATAGGATTAGCCGAAGCCTTCTATAGGAAGTTCTATTCTAAGCAGAAAACTGCTACCATACGTCAAGCCATCAACACCTTCCATCAACTACAAGGGGAGACGTTCTTCACATATTTTGAAAGATTCAAGGATCTTTTACTTGAGTGTCCCCATCACGGATTCGAAAAGATCTGTTTGATTCAAATTCTTTACGAAGGGTTAGACTACTCGAATAAGACCATGATTGAGTCCCTTTGCAATGGAACATTCACGAGCAAAACGGCCGATGATGCATGGCAATTCTTTGAAGAGATAGCAGAAAATTCTCTAGAATGGGAGCCTGTTAGTGTTGATAATAAGCAACTTACCACCTCAACTGCCACTAACAAGGGTGATATACATAAAGTCAACCCTAATTTTAAGAGTGATGCCAAATTGACATCAGTAGTACGAAGACTTGAAGCATTAGAATTGTGCAAGGGAGCACAATCTTCATCTCCCGAACCATCCAAGCCAGTGGTGTCTCCGTTTGTGTCCTTTGTGACAGCCAAGACCACTTTGTTGAACAATGCCCCGGATTGCCAATTATCAAAGCGGAGCAAGCAAATGTACTCAATACATTTTGCAAGTCCAATCCCAACAACAACCCATTTAGTGAAACATATAATCCGGGATGGCAGAATTATCCCAACCTTTCATGAAAGTCTCCTAAAGGACAAGGATATGGTGGATCATCATCATTTCAAGGATCATCATCTAATAATCAATTTCACAAGGAAAATCAATTCAATGCAACACCATCTGCTCCTCCATATGTCCCTCTCAATCAAAGAAAACCATCTTTAGAGGATACTCTCCAACAATTCATGTAGAGGCAACTAATAACTAATCAAACTCAAGCCCAAATGTGTCACAATCAGGATCAGACGATAGCCATGCTCGAGGTTCAGATGGAACAGTTAGCTGCAATTGTTAGGGAGAGAGAGAAAAGATATTTTGTAGTCAAACTGTGCCTATCCTGAGAGGACAACCTGCTCCTTAAAATACCCTAACAGGCCAATTTGAAATTACTTCTGATTCAAATCGTCAAGTCTAAGCCAACCACACTTTAGGTCAGGCAAGAGAGTGGACAACCAAGTCCAAGATCCACCAAACAATCTAATATTATAAAAGAAAAAGAAAAAAAGGAACCAAAGGAGTCAATAAAGAAAGATGATCAAGTTATTGTTGACAATCAAGATAAATCTTTTGTACCCAAAGCCCCATTTCCTCAACGTCCTCAACCAACTAGGAAGAAAATGTTGGCCTAAAAGGTTACACTCTCTATTTGTTTAAGTTTTGATGATAACAAAACACTTAGAAGCTATTTGGTACTAATAAGTTGTTAGAATGAGTTTCAGGTTTGTACTAGTCATGATGACCTTTCTAAGCTATTGTAAAGAATTATGATGCTAAAAGGCAAATGGCGCAAGAGGACGTTTTCATAGAAGAGAAGGCTATAGCTTGGTGTAACGCGGCTCAGAGACTTCCTTTCTCAGTTTTTATAATTTTTAGTGTGTTAAAGAATAGTGTATAGTGTTGAAGCTCAATATTCCTCACACACAAGATTTTGCACATGATTTTTTTCTAAAAGATGTTTCTCCTATATACAAAATATTTTTAAATATATTCTAATACTTACAAACTCTATTTTATATAGTATACCAAGTCTTGATCAACATTAATTTGAAAATTATCAAGATCTTCAAAATCATTTTCAAAAGAACTGTTTTTGGCCTGTTGCGGTCGACCGGACAGTCGACCGGCTCTGTTTCAGGTCAGAGCGGTCGACCGCACATCTGACCGTTTGGGTGCGTGCATGTGTGCATGTTTCTCGGTCGACCGCCCGGTCGACCGGACCCCATGTTGGTCGACCGAGCTTTGGCCGACTGAAAGCACCCATGTTTCTGTTTGTTACGGTCGACCGGGGCGGTCGACCGTGGGCTGACAGCGGTTATATTTTTTGAAAATCGGTCGACCGGCCGGTCGACCGTGAGCTTAATTTCAGCCCAAACGGCTAGTTTTTAAAACACGTTTTAAAACGTGATTTTCTTCTCTAAACGAATTTGAGGGCTGAATTTGGGTCTAATCTTTCCTAATTATTCATTATAATAGTGTACTCTTTAATCCCTACCTTTATCCTATAAATAGGGATGATTAGGGTTGAGGTGATTACAACAATCCTTTGCAAAAAGAAATCAAGCTTAAGTCTTTCAAAAGAAGTTTTTGCTCTCAGTTTTTGTGCTCAAAATTCTATCTTTTTACTGAAGTTTTTTATTCAAAACTCTCTTCAACTTTATTTTCCTTTTCACTTACAAAACTTGAGCTTCAATCCTACACATTATTCTCTAGGGTTTTGTAAGGGAAAAAGTTTTCAAGAGAGTGTTTATGGTCTTTTGATCACCAAGATATCATTGTATTTGTGGCTCCACTACATCTGGACTAGAGGAGTGTGATTGAGGAGTTGGGTACTCCCTTGTGATTGTAATCCTTTGTGAAAGTTATAGTGGTTAGGAAATCCTTCTGAGTGAAGGCAGGGACGTAGAGCTGGGTGCTCGAACCTCGAAACAAATATCTGTGTTTGCGATTGGTTTATTTGTGTTATTTACTTGCTTTATATTCATTATTATATTGTCAATCAATACTCATACAATAAGATTGCATTGCGCACCTCAAACTCTTATCTAGAGGAATCACGAGGAAGGAGTTCAGAGCCCTTCACGGGGTATTCGGCTTCTAATCTTATTTTGGGTGATCGTTGCATCATAACATTTTAAATTTGTGTATTGATTAGCATTATCACCTATTCACTCCCCCCTCTAGGTGATTTCAATTTGTATCAGAGGTAGGACTCTAGTTTTTGGCTTCACATCCTTAGAGAGATCCTAAAAAGTTGCTAATCACAATTTTCATATCTTCATTCATTCACTAGTAAAGATGGCTGACTACATTAAGACCCCTCCCAAATTTGATGGACTCAACTTTCCCATATGAAAAGTTAGGATGACTATTTTTCTACAATTTCTAGGTAGTCTAGTTGCTAAGTCCTTGACCAAGCCTTATAGCAGACCCGAAAGTGAGGAGGACACTTGGTCCGAACTTACCTTCAAGGAATTTGATGCTAATTCAAAGGCTCAAAATGCCCTACTTTTAGCTTTGAATGAGGATGATCTAACACAGGTTATCCATTGCAAATCCGCCTATGAGATTTGGCAACACTTATTGGTCACTCATGAGGGAACATCACAAGTCAAGAGAGCTAAAATAGATCTCTTGCGTTCCCAATATGAAAGTTTTAAAATGCTAGAAGATGAATCTATTGATGATATGATTACCAAGTTTACTAAGATTACAAATGCTCTTTCTTCTCTAGGTGATGATATAAGCAACGACCAAAAGGTACGTAAAGTGATTCGTGCTCTTCCTTCGTCATGGGAAATCAAAGCTACCACCTTGAAGGAGTTGAATGACAAAGACGAGATGGAGCTCATAAGTCTTATCGGAAATCTAAAGACTCATGAGATTGAGAAGAAGGCTAGAGAAGAAGCGGTACCTCAAAAGAAAAAGTCCATAGCTTTCAAGTCTTTCTCTACCAACTACGATGATGAAGAAGATGAAGAAGATGATGAAGAGCTATCTCTCCTTGTGAGAAATGTAAAGAGAATGTACCACAAGAATAAGCTCAACTATAGAAAGCGATGGTAAGGGAAAGAGAAGAAAAGGATCATATGCTTCAACTGTTGGAAACCCGGACACATCATGGCCGATTGTCCAGATTTCAAGAAAAAGATGACCTCCTCCTTGAAGCAAAAGAGGCCGGTTGAAAAGAAGGTATACAAAGCCACTTGGGATTCGGAAAGTGAATCCGAAGATGAAGTCGACACGGCAAATGTGTGTTTCATGGCAAACACACCCAAGGTAACTACTCAACCACTTGATGATGAAAGTGAAATAAGTAGAGAAATGTTAGTACATGCTTTTGTTGAACTTTCAGAAAGTTTTGATGATAAAAAGGTAGAGTGTTCAAAATTGAAAAAGGAAATTGAGATGCTTAAAAATCAACTTGCAATTTCTTCAAAAGAAAAGGATGAACTTTCTTCTAATCTTATTTCAATAAAAAGAGATTTTGATGCTTATAGAGTTGCTTGTAAAGCTAAATTTTCAAAAATTGATAAAAATGAATTATCCTTGTTAAAAACTAAAATCAATGATTTTGAAAATGTTTTAAAAGAATGTGCTTTTAACACTACTAAATTATAAGAAATATTTTCAAAGAAGCATATGCACACTCCACATGCTAAAAATGATAAAACAACTCATGTTCATCATGCCAGCACATCACATGTCAGTCATGTTAAAACTACTCATGCTCACAATTCACATGTTCGTAAGCCACATGCTCATTATACTTTTAAATATGGAAGAATTTAGAGATGCACTTATTGTGGCCGGAATGGCCATTTAGCTAAATTTTGCTATGATCATATAAATGGTACAAATAATCTTGTGTGGGTTCGAAACACTAACTCTTTAGGACCCAAGAAAATGTGGGTACCAAAATCAAGTCTTAAATTATTTGATGTAGGTACACACCAAGGCTCCAAGACGTAAGGAGCGGTGGTACCTTGATAGTGGTTGTTCAAGGCCTATGACATGGGACATCAACAATTTCACAACCCTATCAAGGTACGTTGAAGGTGGCACCGTCACCTTCGGAGATGACTCCAAGGGCATCATATCGGTATAGGTAACATTAAAATTGGTGCATCTCCTTTAATAAAAAATGTTGCTCTTATTGATGGGCTTAAACATAACTTGCTTAGTATAAGTCAACTATGTGATCGTGGTCTCAAAGTTGTGTTTGATGAATCTTCTTGCAAAATTTTGATTATAAAACCAATGATTGTATTCTCACTGGATTTCGTGAAAATAATGTCTATATTATTGACGTGCTTAATGATTGAGGCAAAACCTGCACACAAAATACGGGATTTTAGTACTTAGAATGAAGATGTGCAAGTGCTCAATTCTTACCGCTATAGCAAGTGGCTATGCGGGTCGTGATCCACAAGGAGGGTTTTGCAATGAAAGCGTTTACGTTTTTGTATTGAAATCTTTATGTAAACAAAACGAGAGTTCTTCTTTGTTTTTAAGTTAAGAAAATGGAAAAGAATTATGTTAAAGTTAGAAGAAAATGAGAGATGAAGAAGGTGGAAAAACTCAGAAAACGGTGAAAGCGACTATGTACAAATGATTATTTACAAGAAAGTGAAAAGGATGATTTAGAAGAGGTATTGTTGGTGATTTAATTTACAGAAATAAAAGAAAAGAAATAAAAACAATTGCTTACCTTCTTTTCACCAAAAGCTTACCTTGAGTCTTCAGCGACGATTTTACCTTGAAGTGGAGGCATTCAGCGCATAGCCCATAAGATTTGAGTATTGGTCTCTTCCACATTACATCATCAAGACTACTTCAAGAATGAAATGATACAGAGAGAGACTCCATTCCATCGTCATGAGCTATCGGTGGCACTCGCAACGGCAAGGCTCTTTCGATGCTTTTAGACTCACTTGGAAGACAATTGTACCAAAAAGAAAAGTAAAATAGAAAGGAAGAAGAAGAAGAAGACTAAAAAGAAGTACATACACAGAAAGAACATCGATTCGATTTCATAACAATCAAAGAAAAGAAATAAATCTTACACCGGTGTCACTCCAGCTCAAGCTTCATTCTTGTTCTTCGATGAAAGTCTGATCTCCTCTTATTTACATAAATGAAAATTATAATTACATGAAAAGAAAAACAAACACATAAACTAAGAAATGGAAAAATAATCTAAATCCTATCTCTGCATGGTCGTCCATTTTCAGCACAAATAATGGCCTTTTATAGGCAAAAACCCTAACCATCAGGATCCCGGGGAGATCGGGGGAGCAAACGCTCCCCTAACTCCCCAACTTTGCCGCGGAAACGCGGCTTGGGCCGCGTTTTTCGCGGCCAGGGTATGGCCAGGTGGCCACACCCTGTTGGTGGGTTGCCCTGGTTTCGCCTTCTGACTTTATCTGGAGTTGGTGTTTCAGTTTGACTCCCGGATTCTGACGAAATGGCCTTGGATTCTTGGCTTTAACCGATCGATCCTGAGAGGATTCTTCTCAACTGGTTTTCAACCTCTTTATTTTGCCCTGATTTACTAAGTGCGAATTAATTCTAATTTAATTCAGAATTTTGGTGGGCTTTGGGCTCATTTCTCTTCAACTCCTTAAAGATTGGGCCTGCAAATAAATCAAACAATTAATTAGGACAATGCAGGCTTTTATTCTATAGTAAGTATGGACATATGATATTAAATATGCAACATTAGCGACCAATCACACCCCCATACCTATCTTTTGCTCGTCCTCGAGCAAAATAACTAAACTATACTAGAGATTATTAGACCACTTTCGCATGTCACGCGATTGCACTGAGCATGTGCAACAAGCCGTTAAACCTCTAGGTTTCCCTTAGAGGACGAGTTTTATCTTGTGAGGGTTTTCAGCGGATTGCACCCACAAAATCCATAAAGAAAGAGAAATAAAGAGTTAGTATTTTCGAAAGGCATTTTGAAAGAGAAAAATATTTGAAATATAATTGTAAGATCTAAGCAATCTATAAGTTTTAGGAAGAATGAATTTTTCATTCCTAAACTTAGTCCATATTCAAAAATTTGTTATCAATCAAGGTAAGGAGGTAAATTGTACTTCTCATCTAGTCTATTACTTTACCCTAAGTCATATGCACCTTGTGATCGTGAAAATTTTGAATAAGGGTTCATTAACTCTCACTCTTATGCCTTATTTATTTATACATATATATCTTTTTGGTGGTATTATTCCTTAGTTCTATTAGGCTTTCTAATCTGCCCATGTAACGAGCCTTTAATCGATGACTCCTAAACCAAACGGTCTTAGGGCACCGGGTGATAAAACACCCCAAGGACTTAAGGACTCGAGCAAACAAGGCCACAAAACTAAGGATTTTATTATATGAACCACTTTTAGGCGTGAATACTTATGCTTTATTAGGCACAAATACCCAGCTTAATCAGAGGATTTTATAGATTTTTTTCTTAAACTTATCTAATCATCTTTCGCATAAATACTAAGGCTTGCTTAGGCCAAAGCACCTAGCTAATCAATAATTAGATTTGTTTATCTTTTTTTTTTTAAACTTATCTAATTATCTTTCGCATAAATACTAAGGCTTGCTTAGGCCAAAGCACCTAGCTAATCAATAATTAGATTTGTTTATTTTATTTTTTATATTTTTTTATAAGGCATAAGAATCTTTGTTTTTGAGCCCTAAGTGTGTAAGTGTATGAAGTGTGCATATTTCATCAAGGTAAAGATCAAGACTAAATTACTTTGACAAATTTTTTTCCTAACCCTAAAAATCAAACAAATAATCTTATTTTGACCAAGTTTAAGAAATCCTAATTTAGATTTTCCTATTCCTTAAAATTAACTTAATTTCTTACAAAAAATATGTCAAAATATTATTTCTATTTTCAAAAAGTTTTTTAAAAGTAAAGAAAAAATGTTAATTTTTTTTTAATAAAAAAAAAAGTTATGTTAGTCCCTCCCCCACACCTATCTCATGCATTGTCCTCAATGTATGAATTAATGCATAGATGCATGAAAAAGACGAAAGGGAAGGAAAATGTTACCTTATGGTGGTGGTTCCGGTGGTGGTCTGATTGGTCCACGAAATGCGGCCCAATCGACTTTTCTTTGGGTTCGGAGGAACCCACCAACAATTTCTCTAATATAACCCATTAAAAAGATGTATCCATAAAGGATCTTTATTAAATATTTAACCCCATCTAATTTCCATATTCCATAACTAATTTCGGAGTCAAATTTGTCAACCACCTCGTCCCAGAATGGAGTATGAAATGATAGAACGGTTGACTTGGACTCAGAAAGGACAGGAACTAATACCGACTCAGGAAGGTGACTTAAGTCAAGTAAAGGTTCAGGGGTCGAAATTGGTTCAAGAAGCGAGTCTAAGTCAAGAAGTTGAAACTCAAGTCTACATGTATTTTCTAACAATGGGATGTGACCTAATATGGGTGATTCTAGTTCAGGAATGATAGGTAGGGGAATCAACACTGACTCTAAAATATTACTCATGTTTGGTAACAAAACATGAGTCAATATTGATTCAGAAAGGTGAACTGGATCATAGATTTGAGAATCTAGGTCACATATCTCATTGAGTTCAATATCATAAAAATGAGAACTTGCCAATTTGTCAATAGGATCTTGAAAAGTGTATAATTGGTCAAGTTCAATATGATCCTCAAAGATGGGTGATTCAATTTCATTATGAATTGGTACAGGATCCAATGTTGACTCCGGGAAAAGATTGAAGTCAGGTGAAGATACCGGAGTCATTATTGAATCAGGAAGAAGAATTGAATCACTAAGTTGGGGTTCAAGAGCGTATTCATTCTCAAGTTCTATTTCAGGAAAGGAATAACTTGCCAAGCTGTCAATATCTTTTTCAAAATTTGTAGTTTGGGCAAGTTCAAATGGTTGTTCTGAAATAGAATCTTGATTTCCAAAACAACATGACTCTTCGGCTCTAATAGAATGGTAAGTGACATCAAAACGGTGGGAATGTAGAGATTCGACCTTCATATCTATGTCACGATTACGAGCATTTTGAGCATGAGTCATGGCTTCAAGCATCTTTTCATAGTTGATGGATCATTGTTGTGATGAAAAGATGAAGAATTGTCTTGGAAGTGATAGTGAAATTGTAAGTCCATCAGATTTTGTGATTGTTGTTTGGACTCACGCATACTCCTTTCCAAAATTGATGGTTTTCTATTTTGGACTGGTGGAACTGAGTATGAATCTTGAAAATATTGTGGACTAGGTGGAGAAGGGGGACAAGTTGGTTGAAAATTATGCTCGGGGTAGGTGAATCCCCACTGACTCTGTGAAGAGTTGCAATCATTATGGAAATTATAGTCATACGATGGGGGACATGGGTTATATTGATTCGGATAAGACCAATCCGGCACACTAGGTTGGTTAAAGTCATGATATGCCGGGTTGGTAATATCCGAAAAAGAGTTTGATGTGTAATAAGGATTATTATTGAAGTTGAAAAAATTGTTATCATAGGCCATATCACACAATGGAATACAAACAAAAAGAAAGAAAAACAAACAAAGAAAAGAAAAAAATTCTAACCTAAGTTAGGGTAGACCTATGACCTAGACGACTCCTAACTGGTTAGACTGTCCACGGGAGGTCCAATGCAGACTTTGACCACAAGCTAATTAGCCAGGTCAGGGCAAGGTTGGTGGGAGGTTTTCCGTCAAAGACGTTTCTTAATTAAATAACCACCAACCTTCGGGCTTTGATTAGTCTACAATTCTGCATTATTATGTCGCATTCTCTCACCGCTTTATGAATAAATTGTCGATCTAAACCGTGTTTTTGGTCTTTATTGCAGGTAGATCCAAAGTCCAAGGTCAAAGATGGAATAAGAGCTTAATTAGACTCAATTAAGGGTAATTAATCCCGCATTACTTGGAGGCTAAGCAAAGGATTCTCTAGAAGATGCATTGAACCTAGACTCCTGCGCTTGTCAGACGAATATTCGGATGTAAATACCAGAAACGGGATATACCCTGACAATTCTCGCAGCCAGAGGGAGCGCCTGACGAAATCCAGAGACCCAACTCTCTGGAATTGCCGCGGATCCACGGTAATCCTTGCGGATCCGCGGCATTCCAGTAGAGCCACGTGTCGATTTTTGACGCGTGGCCCGTCTCGTTTCTGGATGCTTCCTGGGTGTAACGCCCCGATCCCACGGATACGGAGACGTCACTGCGACGTATATACGCAGGTCAGAAAGTGCCCCCCACGTATATACGCTAAGCAAAAAGTACAACAAGAATCAGAGTACACGACAAAGCGTGATATCCATGTATATGCCAACATAAAAGTACAACTACAAAGCTATCACAGGATATGATAAAGTATTACACATTACATGTGTATTACATCACAACCAAGTCCAAAAGTAAAAGATACAATATAACCACAAAATGCTCACGAGTAGGATGAAGATCCCGTGAGTCAAAAGAGAGATCTGGCACAAAGACTGGAGCTAATCGGCCTGCTCACTAAAGAAAGCTTGATCCTCTGTGGATGGCTCCACTTCGATCCAAGCTTCAGAACCTGAATATGCAAATCCAAGGGGGTCAAGACCTCATAACAATAATCAGGCTACAGCCAAATGGCATAAGAGACATAAATAAGTAAGGGGAACAGTAAGATAAATATCAATCAGTAGGTAATGAAAGCATAAAGAGTAAGAGTCTAAATACAATAGATCCACAGTTAATGTCTTATTATTATTACTTGTCTTATTATGATATCTAGCTATGTGACCCAGCGTCCCAGCTCACATAGATCCATATCCTAGTAAAGCAAGGTTGTTATTGGAAACCAGCGGTTGTATCGACGAACTATGTTTACAGTGGATCCCGTACATGCCCGGGATAACGGTCCAGGATTGTTCCGTTGCTTGGTGACGGAAGCCAGCCGCTAGGCTAACAGGAGGGACTTATGTATGCCCTTTATCATGCTAGTATTCAGGAAGAGGGAGCAAGCACTCCCCTCGGTCCCTGGTGGCCCACAGGTCAGACCGGAACATGAGTTGCACAACATTCCTAAAACCACTGTAAACACGAACACATATCGATATCCGCATGTTTCCCCCGACCCAATATAAGTTGGTCCATTTTATACAAAAGTCAAGTGTATCATGCTTGGTTCAAGTGATGGCATGATAAGTGGTGATATCCATTTATTAACAAGTTACGGAATGAGACTACACAATAATAAGTCATGAAGTGGAAATATATAATAACAAGTCATGGTGTAATATGAAGTAAGATCCATCAAGTAACATGTCATGAGGTATCAGTCATGAAGCACAAGTAACAATAATACATAGCACATGAACAAATGATAAGATCCAAATTCAGAAAAGAAATCAACTAAGACAAACAGCCTAAATTAGTCGACTAGGTGGAAGGGTTAGTCGACTAATAAGGTCTCTAGTCGACTAACAGTCTGAATTAGTCGACTGAAACTGGGTTCCAGAGAGTTGAGATTCTGTTTCAGGGAAAGTTAGTCGACTAGGGAAAAAGGGTAGTCGACTAACAGTGATTACAAGTCGACTAACAGATACTTGAGTCGACTAAATCTGGGATACAGAGAGTTGATGTTGTATTTCAGGAAAAAGTAGTCGACTAGGGAGGAAGGGTTAGTCGACTAATAATGGTTTCTAGTCGACTAACAGACTGTATTAGTCGACTAAAACTGTGTTCCAGAAAAGGTTACGTTTCAAAAATAGATGGGTTAGTCGACTAATTCCTAGGTCAAGTCGACTAATACTGGGGAAACAGAATACAGGACAGAATTTCTGATGGTTGTGTTTGATGTCTAAAAACATGATTTTGAAGATGTAAATATACAGGATATGAGAACACAAGTGTGTTAGGAATTAGACAAGTCTTGGTGAGTAAAAATACTCACCTTGAACGGTTAAATCGAGGCTTTACGAGTTCCGAAAAGATCGTAGTCGACGATATCACCAACTTGATCCTTGGCGATGTTGCGGACGATCCCAATCCAAGGAAGTGGTGGTTGCTTGAGATGGAGAAGATGACCTAGGTGTTTTGGAGTTAGGGTTTGAGTTGAGGTTGAGGTGGAGGAGGAGATGGTGAAGGCTAATTCTTTGTTGAAGTGAAGAAAAGAGTAATAGAAATGTAAAGGAAAGTTTATATAGGATTGTGATTTTGTAAAGGAGGTGTAAATAAAGTAATTGAGAGGGGGTTTTGTGTAAATAGGGGAGGGGATGAGTGTCCCTCTTCTTGGCCACTTGGCCGGCCATGGGAGAGAGAGAGAGAGAGACATGCATTAATTGAGGAAGTAGGTGGGAGTTGGTGGAAGTGAGTGGAGGTGAAATTTTGGGAAAAAGATTGGAATTTTGGAAAATGGAAAAGCTTGTGGTTGTGGAGGAAGGAAGGAAATTAAGAAAAAGGAAAAAGGAAAGGAAATTATAAATGAAAATATTTTCTCTTGGATTTAAAAATGAAAAGACAAATTCCCGGGTTTAAGTCGAGGATGCGGAAAACGTTTCGGAAAATACCGAAATCGTCCGAAATTCAAGTATCTCGGAACGACTCGCAAATTTACCAAAAATCAAGAATATTATTTTAAGACTCATGGTGAAATCCGTTTGAAGAAATACTTTATGGTTTTAAAACTAAAAATCCCGGAATCAGTTATCTACCGACTCCGTTGGAATTTTCATAAATTCATAAAATTCTCAGAAAAAGTATTTAGATAGAAAATATGATTCTAAGAAATAAAGTCTAAAGGACCTTCTAGAAATTCCTAACTGTTTGTGAATTAAAAATCCGAGAATCGATCAGCGGCACTGGTCGACACCGGTTTTGAAAATATTTAATTAAATTCAGGAAAATTCCAGAAAATCATAGAAAATATATAATATTGGAAAATGATTTTTAAACTGAAATCGGTCAAATACAGGAAGTAAATCGAAAAATACGATCGAAAAAAACTGAATACGCAACTAAGTACGTATTCCGGGAACGGGGTATTACAATCCACCCACCTTACAAAAATTTCGTCCTCGAAATTTAAGAAAGTGAAAGGTAACAGCAAAGAAGGATAACCGTAGAGAGGATAGAAGGAAAGAGTTTTACCAATCAAGAAGTGAAGAGTTGAGGGTAACGCTCACGGATAACATCCTCTCGTTCCCACGTGGCCTCTCCTGGTGCATGTCTGTTCCAAGACACCAACACTAATGGTATAGCCTTATTCTTCAATGTCTTGACACTTCTGTCCAAAATGGCCATCGGTTGCTCTTGTTATGACAAATCCGGTTGTAGTTCCAGTTCGGAGTGATCCAGGATATGACTATCATCCTTCACATACTTCCTCAGCTGTGATACGTGGAATACATTGTGAACTCCGTCCAAAGATGGCGGTAACGCCAACCTGTAAGACACATCTCCCACTCGGTCCAAGATCTCGAATGGGCCGATATATCTCGGACTAAGCTTTCCACGAGTACCGAACCGGATTACTCCCTTTGTAGGTGATATCTTCAAAAACACATGATCTCCGGTCTGGAATTCCAATGGCCTTCTCAGTGTGTCAGCCCAACTCTTCTGCCGACTCTGTGCTGCCCTGAGGTGATCTCTGATAATCCTGACTTTATCTGTTGTCTGAATCAGGATCTCTGGCCCCAAAAGTCTCCCCTCACCGACTTCATCCCAACAAATCGGTGACCTACACTTCCTTCCATACAATGCTTCAAATGGTGCCATCTTGATACTTGCCTGATAGCTGTTGTTGTAAGAAAATTCAGCCAAATGAAGGTGGTCTTCCCATGATCCCTGGAATTCAATCATGCAAGCCCGCAACATGTCTTCAAGAATCTGGATAGTCCTTTCAGATTGTCCGTCTGTTGAGGATGATATGAAGTACTGAATTTCAGACGAGTCCCTAGACTTTCTTGGAGGCTTTCCCAGAAATGAGATCTGAATCTGGTGTCTCTGTCTGATACAATACTAACTGGAACTCCATGCAGACGAACTATCTCCTTCATGTACTTGTCCGCCAGAACCTCTGTTGTCTGACCTACCCTGAATGGTATGAAGTGAGCTGATTTGGTGAGGCGATCAATGATTACCCACACAGCATTATTACCTTTAGGACTGCGAGGCAATGCCGTGACAAAATCCATGGTGATGTGCTCCCACTTCCACTCAGGTATCGGTAAAGGTTGTAGAAGTCCAGCTGTCCTCTGATGCTCTATCTTTATCTGCTGACAAACCAAGCACTTGGCAACATACTGGGCTACTCCCTCTTCATAGCATTCCACCAAAACTGCTTCTTCAAGTCTTGATACATCTTGTTTCCCCTGGGTGTATGGAATATGCTGAACTGTGTGCTTCTGCTAGAATCTTCTGTCGAACTTCTCCTTGGGGAACACAAATCCTGCTGCCAAAATATAATGCACCATCCGGATGAATACTGATATCAGTCCTCAATCCAGCCTCTACTTGAGCTCGGAATTACTGTAATCTGGGGTCTTCCTTTTGAGCTTCCTTGATCTCATCCAATAATGCTGACTGAATCTGCAAGGTCATGAACTGTCCTGCCTTATCAACTCCTCGAACTAACATCAAGTCCAATCTTATGATGTCTTGAATCAACTCCTTCTGCTGAGTAAGTTGGACAAGCACTCTATTCTCTGGTTTCCTGCTCAGTGCATCCGGTACTGTATTGACCTTGCCTGGATGATATTGCAAGTCAATATCATAGTCCGCCATCAGCTCCAGCCACCGCCTCTGCCTCATGTTCAACTCCTTCTGTGAGAAAATATACTTGAGGCTCTTGTGATCCGTGTATATCAACACCTTATCTCCCAGAAGATAATGCCTCCAGATCTTCAAGGCAAAAATAACAGCTGCTAGCTCCAAGTCATGAGTTGGGTAATTCCGCTCATGAGTCTTCAGTTGCCTGGATGCATAGGCTATGACATGATCATGTTGCATAAGTACACACCCCAGGCCCTTTCCTGATGCATCACTAAATATGACCATCCCTCCTCTTCCTGAGGGAGTCTTCAAGATTGGAGCTGAAATGAGTCTTTGCTTCAGTTGCTCAAAAGCTGCAGTACATTCCTCTGTCCATATGTACCTTTCTCCTTTCCGAGTGAGCTGGGTTAACGGAGCTGCAATCCTAGAGAAATCTTGGACAAAGCGTCGGTAATATCCGGCTAGTCCCAGAAAACTCTTAATCTCAGTCACCGTCCTCGGAATTGGCCAATCTCTCACCGCCTGGACTTTGCTGGGGTCAACTGAAATTCCTTCTGCTGAAACTATGTGTCCAAGGAAGGCCATACTGTCCAACCAAAAGTCACACTTGCTCCTCTTAGCATGAAGCTGCTCCTGCTGTAGAGTCTGCAATACAATCCTCAAGTGTTCTGCATGCTCCCTGTTTCTCTTTGAATAGATCAAGATGTCATCTATAAAAACAACTACAAACTGATCCAAATAGGGCGAGAACACTCTGTTCATCAAATCCATGAAAACTGAAGGGGCATTGGTGACTCCGAAAGGCATAACTAGAAACTCATAGTGGCCATAACGGGTCCTGAATGCCGTCTTCGGAATATCCTCTTTCCTCACCCTAAGCTGATGGTAACCCGACTGTAAATCTAGTTTAGAGAATACTCGGGCTCCATGAAGCTGATCAAACAGATCATCAATCCTTGGTAAGGGATACTTGTTCTTGATGGTAACTTTGTTCAATTCTCTATAATCAATACAAAGCCTTTTACCACCATCCTTCTTGTTTGCCAATAATACTGGAGCTCCCCATGGCGAAGTACTTGGCCGAATTAATCCCTTATCTGAGTATTCCTGCAGCTGCTTCTTTAGAATCTCCAACTCCGTCGGTGCCATCCTGTACGGAGCCTTGGATATAGGAGCTGTTCCAGGCACAGTATCAATAGAAAACTCAATCATCCTTTCAGGTGGCAGTCCTGAGATCTCAGCAAACACTCCTGGGAATTCATCCCACACCGGTACTCCCTTCTGAACCTCCGAGGCAGTCATCCGAGTCTTTCTCTTGGTAGACTTCACTTCTCCACTAAATTGGAACTCCGGCTGAAGAGGGATCCTGAAAATAATCTTCTTCTCCCTACAGTCAATAACTGCATAATATTGACTGAGCCAGGTCATGCCTAAGATTACGTCGTACCCTTTGGTGTCTAATACGAGCATATCTATGGCCAAGGTCTTATCACAAAATTCTACTGGACAGTCAGCACAAACTCTAGAAGATATGACTACTCCATTCCCTGTACTAATCTCCCATTTGTGGTCTAAAGATTTAACAGGTATGGAATGCAATGCCACAAAATGATTTGAGATAAAACAATATGAAGCACCTGAATCGAAGAGGGCTAAAACAGGTTTAGAATGCACCCTGATATTACCTGTTATCACCTCCTCAGAAGTCTCAGCCTCTACTTCTGTCAAATTGAAGGCTTGACCCCTTCCACGCCCTGCAGCAGTCCTAGCTCCTCTCTGGACTGGGCGAATAGCTTGCTGTGGAGGAGGGGGAGGAACTCTCCTGATCATCGGTCCCTGATTCCTCTGTCCCGGTGGCCCTGGAAGTGCTCTCTGTCCATTCGGTCCCTGCAGTGCTGGCAAAGCTTGGCCGGCTATCCCGTTCTCCTGTGTGGACAGGCTTCTATGGAATGGTCTCGGGAACCACACACCAGGCACAACCCATTTGCCCTACGGCAAGTCTGACGAATATGGCCTGGTTTCTGACAATAGCTGCAGAAGGAAAATGGTTGGGCCGTCTGGTAAGGAGCTGGTCTGAATGGTTGCCTCACAGTCTGAACCTTTGCTGTTCTGTAAGGGCCTCCTCTTCTCATAGGTGGAAATGGCCTCTTCATGGCCTGGTTCCTCATCTGGTTCTCTTGTTTCTTCTCTAGCCCACGCTCCACCTCTCGAGCTATGGTGAGAACCTCTGAATAAGTCTTCAGCTGCTGGGGCATTAGGAAAACTTGGATGTCCATCTGCAAGCCCTGCTGAAACCTACTAGCCCGCTTCTCCTCATCAGTTACCATGTACGGAGCAAAGCGGCTAAGTCTGAGAAATTCCGCGGCGTACTCATCCACGGATCTATTCCCTTGCTGAAATCTGATGAACTGCTCTTCCATGTCCTTCTGAGCAGTGGCAGGGAAGAATCTGCTATAAAAGCTCTTGGAGAATGTGTCCCAAGTGACAGGCTTCTCCAATCTGGCCTCCTCAGCTAGCCACCAAGTTCTGGCTATATCCTTCAATTGAATCTTAGCAACCTCCACCTGATTTTCCTTTGGAACTCGAGCTGCATTCAATAAGTCTGTGGTGTCCGTCAGCCATTGCTCAGCATCCAGGGGTTTCTCTTCACCCGTGAATATGGCTGGTTGCAGCCGTCTGAAGTCTGAAACATTCCCCGGCCTCTGTTCCTTTGGAGCTGCTAACTCTTGCCAAAGAAGTTCCGTCTGTTGCTGCTGGTTCTCCATCATCGTCTGAATGACCTTCAGAATATCGACATTCTCTCCCGTGGGTCCATTTGATGTTTGTCCAGAGTTGCTACGACCCGACCTTCTCTCCATACCGAATGGGATAAGATAACTGGAATTGGAAAAATGGAAGGAGTTTAGGACACAAGGAAAGGAATCAAGAAGGGATCAAGAAGGACTAGATAACTTTGTACATTGTAGTTGGCAATAGCAAATCTCATTAATTTGCTACTTGATTGTACTATAGGTGTGAGAGCCTAGGCTCTGATACCAACCTGTAACGCCCGATCCCACGGATACGGAGACGTCACTGCGACGTATATACGCAGGTCAGAAAGTGCCCCCCACGTATATACGCTAAGCAAAAAGTACAACAAGAATCAGAGTACACGACAAAGCGTGATATCCATGTATATGCCAACATAAAAGTACAACTACAAAGCTATCACAGGATATGATAAAGTATTACACATTACATGTGTATTACATCACAACCAAGTCCAAAAGTAAAAGATACAATATAACCACAAAATGCTCACGAGTAGGATGAAATCCCGTGAGTCAAAAGAGAGATCTGGCACAAAGACTGGAGCTGATCGGCCTGCTCACTAAAGAAAGCTTGATCCTCTGTGGATGGCTCCACTTCGATCCAAGCTTCAGAACCTGAATATGCAAATCCAAGGGGGTCAAGACCTCATAACAATAATCAGGCTACAGCCAAATGGCATAAGAGACATAAATAAGTAAGGGGGAACAGTAAGATAAATATCAATCAGTAGGTAATGAAAGCATAAAGAGTAAGAGTCTGAATACAATAGATCCACAGTTAATGTCTTATTATTATTACTTGTCTTACTATGATATCTAGCTATGTGACCCAGCGTCCCAGCTCACATAGATCCATATCCTAGTAAAGCAAGGTTGTTATTGGAAACCAGCGGTTGTATCGACGAACTATGTTTACAGTGGATCCCGTACATGCCCGGGATAACGGTCCAGGATTGTTCCGTTGCTTGGTGAAGGAAGCCAGCCGCTAGGCTAACAGGAGGGACTTATGTATGCCCTTTATCATGCTAGTATTCAGGAAGAGGGAGCAAGCACTCCCCTCGGTCCCCTGGTGGCCCACAGGTCAGACCGGAACATGAGTTGCACAACATTCCTAAAACCACTGTAAACACGAACACATATCGATATCCGCATGTTTTCCCCCGACCCAATATAAGTTGGTCCATTTTATACAAAAGTCAAGTGTATCATGCTTGGTTCAAGTGATGGCATGATAAGTGGTGATATCCATTTATTAACAAGTTACGGAATGAGACTACACAATAATAAGTCATGAAGTGGAAATATATAATAACAAGTCATGGTGTAATATGAAGTAAGATCCATCAAGTAACATGTCATGAGGTATCAGTCATGAAGCACAAGTAACAATAATACATAGCACATGAACAAATGATAAGATCCAAATTCAGAAAAGAAATCAACTAAGACAAACAGCCTAAATTAGTCGACTAGGTGGAAGGGTTAGTCGACTAATAAGGGTCTCTAGTCGACTAACAGTCTGAATTAGTCGACTGAAACTGGGTTCCAGAGAGTTGAGATTCTGTTTCAGGGAAAGTTAGTCGACTAGGGAAAAAGGGTAGTCGACTAACAGTGACTACAAGTCGACTAACAGATACTTGAGTCGACTAAATCTGGGATACAGAGAGTTGATGTTGTATTTCAGGAAAAAGTAGTCGACTAGGGAGGAAGGGTTAGTCGACTAATAATGGTTTCTAGTCGACTAACAGACTGTATTAGTCGACTAAAACTGTGTTCCAGAAAAGGTTACATTTCAAAAATAGATGGGTTAGTCGACTAATTCCTAGGTCAAGTCGACTAATACAGGGGAAACAGAATACAGGACAGAATTTCTGATGGTTGTGTTTGATGTCTAAAAACATGATTTTGAAGATGTAAATATACAGGATATGAGAACACAAGTGTGTTAGGAATTAGACAAGTCTTGGTGAGTAAAAATACTCACCTTGAACGGTTAAATCGAGGCTTTACGAGTTCCGAAAAGATCGTAGTCGACGATATCACCAACTTGATCCTTGGCGATGTTGCGGACGATCCCAATCCAAGGAAGTGGTGGTTGCTTGAGATGGAGAAGATGACCTAGGTGTTTTGGAGTTAGGGTTTGAGTTGAGGTTGAGGTGGAGGAGGAGATGGTGAAGGCTAATTCTTTGTGAAGTGAAGAAAAGAGTAATAGAAATGTAAAGGAAAGTTTATATAGGATTGTGATTTTGTAAAGGAGGTGTAAATAAAGTAATTGAGAGGGGGTTTTGTGTAAATAGGGGAGGGGATGAGTGTCCCTCTTCTTGGCCACTTGGCCGGCCATGGGAGAGAGAGAGAGAGACATGCATTAATTGAGGAAGTAGGTGGGAGTTGGTGGAAGTGAGTGGAGGTGAAATTTTGGGAAAAGATTGGAATTTTGGAAAATGGAAAAGCTTGTGGTTGTGGAGGAAGGAAGGAAATTAAGAAAAAGAAAAAGGAAAGGAAATTATAAATGAAAATATTTTCTCTTGGATTTAAAAATGAAAAGACAAATTCCCGGGTTTAAGTCGAGGATGCGGAAAACGTTTCGGAAAATACCGAAATCGTCCGAAATTCAAGTATCTCGGAACGACTCGCAAATTTACCAAAAATCAAGAATATTATTTTAAGACTCATGGTGAAATCCGTTTGAAGAAATACTTTATGGTTTTAAAACTAAAAATCCCGGAATCAGTTATCTACCGACTCCGTTGGAATTTTCATAAATTCATAAAATTCTCAGAAAAAGTATTTAGATAGAAAATATGATTCTAAGAAATAAAGTCTAAAGGACCTTCTAGAAATTCCTAACTGTTTGTGAATTAAAAATCCGAGAATCGATCAGCGGCACTGGTCGACACCGGTTTTTAAAATATTAATTAAATTCAGGAAAATTCCAGAAAATCATAGAAAATATATAATATTGAAAAATGATTTTTAAACTGAAATCGGTCAAATACAGAAAGTAAATCGAAAAATACGATCGAAAAAACTGAATACGCAACTAAGTACGTATTCCGGGAACGGGGTATTACACTGGGCCTATAAAAACCCCTGCAGAGAGCCAAACGCAGGCAGTTTTCGTTTTTAGGAGTAGGTGCAGATTTTAGGAGAGATTTAGTGTAGTGTAGGTGCTTTTCATTTCTCTTCTCTTGTATTTTCATTTGTTTTTTGATCATTGTAGTAGGGTGAGTGATTTCTAGAGAGAGAAAGTAAGGGATTGATGTAATAGAGAGTGACACTCTATGTAAAGATGCCTCCTTTCTCTTCCAATGTAATCTCCTTCACCTTCTACATGATTTCTTGCTAGTTTTTCTTCTCACGGATACTAACTACTAAATACTCCACTAACCATGCTAACCTCTTCGAGATAGTTGCTCACATTTTGATCCTCGGCCATCACAATCCTTGGCTCCAAGAGACGATACAAAGCATGGCTCATGGATGGTTCATCACATTCATAACATTGCAACAAGAACAAGCCAATACAAGCATCATTCATTACACTACTAGCATGAAATAAAAGAGCATGAAATAAAAGAGAGTTAGCTTGGTTAGAAAGTTAGCAATTAGATGTTAGATTCCATCATCTTTGGCCATCAATGGCTCTTGCAAGAACAAGGCCTTGTAGAGGCAACCCGATTCATGTGGATTATCTAGTAAGTGGTTAGATGGTTAGTGGTTAGTAGTTAGATTGCCATGAGAAGAAAAACTAGCAAGAAATCATGTAGAAGGTGAAGGAGATTACATTGGAAGAGAAAGGAAGCATCTTTACATAGAGTGTCACTCTCTATTACATCAATCCCTTACTTTCTCTCTCTCTAGAAATCACTCAGCCCTACTATAATGATTTAAAAATAAATGAAAATACAAGAGAAGAGAAATGAAAAGCACCTACACTACACTAAATCTCTCCTAAAATCTGCACCTACTCCTAAAAACAAAAACTGCCTGCGTTTTGGCTCTCTGCAGGGGTTTTTATAGGCCAGGAAGCATCCAGAAGACGAGACGGGGCCACGCGTCAAAAATCGACGCGTGGTTCCACTGGAATGCCACGGATCCGCAAGGATTGCCACGGATCCGCGGCCATTCCAGAGAGTTGGGTCTCTGGATTTCGTCAGGCGCTCCCTCTGGCTGCGAGAATTGTCAGAGTATATCCCGTTTCTGGTATTTAACCCGAAATATTCATCTGACAAGCGCATGAGTCTAGGTTCAATGCATCTTCTAGAGAATCCTTTGCTTGGCCTCCAAGTAATGCGGGATTAATTACCCTTAATTGGGTCTAATTAAGCTCTATTCCATCTTGCCCTTGGACTTGGATCTACCTGCAATAAAGACCAAAACACGGTTTAGATCGACAATTTATTCATAAAGCAGTGAGAGAATGTGACATAATAATGCAGAATTGTAGATAATCACACCCCCACACTTATTCTTTTGCTCGTCCCGAGCAAAACAAGAAAAGAAAACTATACTACAGATGTTATTATACCACTTTCGCAGGTGACGCGATTGCAGTGAGCGTGTGCAACAAGCCGTTAAACCTCTAGGTTACCCTAGAGGAGGAGTGTTGTCTCCTGAGGTTTTTCAGCGGATTGCACCCACAAAATCCATAAAGAAAGAAGACAAATGTTAGTATTCTGAAAACACATTTTGAAAGAGAGACATGTTTTTGAACTATTTTTGCAAAGATATAAGTGATCTAAGGTCATAAGTCCACCACAAATTAATCTTCCTTAAACTTAGTCTCTATGCAAGATCTTGTCTTCAATTAAGGTAAGAATTCAAAATTGGATTGAATATTTTATCTCTCATAAAAACCTAGATAATATGCACTTTGTGATAGTGAAGATTTCTGGGATTTCAACTCTAACCATCAAGCCATTTATTTATATATTTATTTTTCTTTTTCTTTTCTTCTTCTTTTTTTTTTTCCTTCTTCCTTAGTTTTCTTAGGCTTTCTAGTTCACCCATGTAGCGAGCCTATAACCGATGACTCCCAAACCAGACGGTCCTAGGGCACCAGATGAGAAAACATCCCTCGGGTTAAAGGACGAGAGTAAACAAGGGCACAAAACTAAGGGGGATTATTTGATTCTTTTGACCACCGTTAGGCGTGAATAATCATGCTTCTTGAGGCATAGTTATCCAGCTTAATAAGTGATGTTTTTTTTTTTTTATTTACTTTATGGCATTTTAGGTCTTTGTTTCCATCCCAAAAATTGTGTAAGTGCGATGCGCATACTATCTAAGGCAAAAAATTCAAGATAAAATTATCTCCCCAATTTATCTTACTTAGCCTATAATTTTAAACAAGATCCATTATTTTGACTAGGTTTAAGATGTCATAATTAAGGCTTTCTTAATTTCTAAGATCATCTTAATTTTCTTAAAAATAGATCAAAAATTTGTCTCTTATTTCAAAAAGTTTTTAAAGAAAGAGAAAATTCTTATACAAAAGAAAAGATTTCTAAAAGTATCCTAAAAGAAAAGATTTCTAAAAGTATCCTAAAAGAAGTGTAAAAGAAAGAAAATCTAAAAAACTCTAAGTTAGTAAACCCTCCCCCACACTTATCTCATGCATTGTCCTCAATGCATCGTGATATATGTATACATGAAACAAATAGAGAGGGAAGGAAAAATCACCTCAAGGTGGTGGTTCCGGTGGCGGTCTGATTGGTCCACGAAATGCGACCCAATCATTCTTGCATGGAGTCCAGAGGAACCACCAGAAACCTCCATAATACAACCCACTAAAAAAGATGTATGCATGAATGATTTTTATTAATAATTTACCCCATCCAATTTCCAAAATTTCAAAATAATTTCGGAGTTAAATTTTCCAAAATCCTTGTCCCAGAATGGAATGATTGATTTGGACTCAGGAAGTACAGGAACTAATATCGACTCAGAAAAATGATTCAAGTCAAGTAAAGGTTCGGGAGTCGAGATCGGTTCAGGAAGTGGGTCCAAATCAAGAAGATGAAGCTTAAGTCCACATTCATTTCCCCATGATGGAATGTGACCTTCTAAGAGTGGTGATTCAAGTTCAGGAATGACAGGTATGGGAATCAAAACTGACTCTAAAATGTTGCTCAAATTGGGTAACATAATAGGAGTCAATAGTGATTCGGGAATTTGAACAAGATCACAAATTGGAGGATCAAGGTCACATTCCTCATTCAGTTCAATTCCACAAAAAAGAGAACTTGCCAATTTATCAATGGGACTTTCAAAAGTATAAAATTGGTCAAGTTTAATATGATCATCATGAATGATTGGTGATTCAATTTCACAATGAATTGGTACAGGATTCAATACTGACTCGGGAAAAGGATTGAAATCAGGTGAAAATACCGGAGTCATAATTGAATCAGGAAGTAGAATTGAATCACTAATTTGAGGTTCATGATCATATTCATGCTCAAGTTCAATTTCAGGAAAAGGATAACTTGCCAATATGTCAATGGGATTTAAAGTTTGGACAAGTTCAGGTGGGTGTGCTGAAATTGAATCTTGATTTCCAAAATGACAAGAGTCTTGTCAATAGAGTTTGGCATAGTTGAATTGGTCAAAGGTTGATAAGATAGAGTTTCCTCATTCCTAAGAATGTTAACCAATTGACTCAATTGTTCTTCCACTTATGATAGACTCGGCATGTAATTTTTGACATTGTAATAAAGACTCCTGCAAGATATCCAAACTCTTATCTAGATATGATGTATCTCCAAGTGGTTGCTCTAGAATGGGAGTATAAGAACTTGGTTTTGAAAATTTTGTGAATAATGTGAGTCAAAAATGTGTGGAGATTGAAGCTTGGACTCACACAAGAGTTCTTTACTCGTTTCCAAGGCAAATGATTGTTCATTATAAGGAGGTGGAACTGAGTAAGACTCTTGAAAATACTGTGAAATTGGAGAGGCCAATGTTTCTTGAAGTTGTTGCTCGGCCCTCTGTAGATTGGCTTCTAAACTCTTTAGTAACTCAGATTTTCTTCAATTGGTGGTTCAGAAAAGGAGTATAAGAAGCGAAATCAGGGAATGAATATTGTGGATAAGGTGAATATGATGGATAAGGTGGACATGGGGGACAAGGAGGTCGAAAATTTGGCTCGGGGGACTTGAATCCCCAATGACTCTGAGACGAGTTGAAATTATTTTGAAAATTATAGTCATAAGAATGTGGGTATGGGTTGTATTGATTCGGATAAGGCCAACCCGGTGTATGTGGTTGGTGCATATTGTAAAACGCCGGGTTGGAATTATCCGAATAGAATGGAGTCGGTGTGAAATATGGATTCATGTTCGGATTGAAAGAATTGTTATTGTTGAATGCCATTTCACACAAAAAATCACAAAAAGAAAGAATCAAACAACAAACAAAAAGAAAAGAAAAATCAAAAACCAAGCCAATAAGAGGGTTGACCTAGACCTAGATGAAATGTACCTAGGGGCCAACGTCTATTCAAATTTTATTAGGGCTTGGGTTGTGTGAGTGGGGAGATGATTTTGGGCTAAGGAAGGGTTATGAAATCCCACCTTATCTTGTTTGGGTTTGCCCTTAATTTCAATTCGTGCAAGTGTGCAATATAGACAAGAATATAACACAAAGCGATAAATCACCCACGTGTTTATCCTATGCTATATGCAATGCTATATGTACATCTCCATCCAGATCACAACAATAGAACAAAATACTGTATATTGGAATTGAATTGACACGTGCCTAAATGCAAATGTCTAAACCGTTTTAAAGGCGTCCAAATACCGTATTTTAGTTCTTTTATTTATTATGGCGTGTAGGCAATCAAAGCAAAAAGATATCAGCACAAATCCACTAGCTATTACAATTCACACATCCCAGAACAACATGATATACAATTTTCACAAAATTGCCGCATTTGCGCGGCAAATGTCGCCGTTGCGCGGCTTTGTTTCAGAATCTGGGCCCTGCTTTCAAGAGCAGGGAGATGCAAAGCTAGCTTATGTTCTGCAATGTTAAGCACCTGTAAATATTGCCCTGCACACCAAAATAGAGAAGACAATGTTAACAAAACGTGAAAACAAAACCATTCCCTTCCCCAGCAACGGCGCCAAAATTTGATCGCGGGCGGAACTAGCACTCAAAGTGTGTTTTATGTAAAATCGATGAAAAGCTCGGATGTGCTAATGTACCCTCGATACTTCCGTTATAGCATTGGCTTAACGGGTCGAATCTACAGGGAAGGGAGGCGATAGAAGCATTGACAGTTTCTATTCCCGTTATTTGTTAACAATTCTTCTTTGTTGAGAGAATGAAAAAGAAAGTGAAAAGAAAGGAAAAGGAAATCCAGAATGTGGTAGGTGAGGAGAGCGATGAAAACGTCGAAGAAAACCAAAATAGAAGTGGTTTGGAAAACAAAATAGAAAATAGAATGGAACAAAGATGAACTAAGAAGGATGGTAAAAACACTGATGAAAAGATAAAAGAGTTGCCTTTAAAAACAAAGAAAAAGAAACCTCATGGCTACTAAGTGATTAGTCTACAATTCTGCATTATTATGTCGCATTCTCTCACCGCTTTATGAATAAATTGTCGATCTAAACCGTGTTTTGGTCTTTATTGCAGGTAGATCCAAAGTCCAAGGGCAAAGATGGAATAAGAGCTTAATTAGACCCACTTAAGGGTAATTAATCCCGCATTATTTGGAGGCCAAGCAAAGGATTCTCTAGAAGATGCATTGAACCTAGACTCCTGCGCTTGTCAGACGAATATTCGGGTGTAAATACCAGAAACGGGATATACCCTGACAATTCTCGCAGCCAGAGGGAGCGCCTGACGAAATCCAGAGACCCAACTCTCTGGAATGGCCGCGGATCCGCGGCAATCCTTACGGATCCGCGGCATTCTAGTGGAGCCACGCGTCGATTTTTGACGCGTGGCCCCGTCTCGTCTTCTGGATGCTTCCTGGGCCTATAAAAACCCCTGCAGAGAGCCAAAACGCAGGCAGTTTTCGTTTTTAGGAGTAGGTGCAAATTTTAGGAGAGATTTAGTGTAGTGTAGGTTCTTTTCATTTCTCTTCTCTTGTATTTTCATTTGTTTTTAGATCATTGTAGTAGGGCTGAGTGATTTCTAGAGAGAGAAAGCAAGGGATTGATGTAATAGAGAGTGACACTCTATGTAAAGATGCCTCCTTTCTCTTCCAATGTAATCTCCTTCACCTTCTACATGATTTCTTTCTAGTTTTTCTTCTCATGACAATCTAACTACTAAACACTAACCATCTAACCACTTACTAGATAATCCACATGAATCGGGTTGCCTCTACAAGGCCTTGTTCTTGCAAGAGCCATTGATGGCCAAAGATGATGGGTTCTAACATCTAACTTGCTAACTTGCTAACTTGCTAACCAAGCTAACTCTCTTTTATTTCATGCTCTTTTATTTCATGCTAGTAGTGTAATGAGTGATGCTTGCATTGGCTTGTTCTTGTTGCAATATTTTGAATGTGATGAACCATCCATGAGCCATGCTTTGTATCGTCTCTTGGAGCCAAGGATTGTGATGGCTGAGGATCAAAATGTGAGGCAACTATCTCGAAGAGGTTAGCATGGTTAGTGGAGTATTTAGTAGTTAGTAGCCATGAGGTTTCTTTTTCTTTGTTTTTAAAGGCAACTCTTTTATCTTTTCATCAGTGTTTTTACCATCCTTCTTAGTTCATCTTTGTTCCATTCTATTTTCTATTTGTTTTCCAAACCACTTCTATTTTGGTTTTCTTCGACGTTTTCATCGCTCTCCTTACCTACCACATTCTGGATTTCCTTTCCTTTCTTTTCACTTTCTTTTTCATTCTTTCAATAAAGAAGAATTGTTAACAAATAACGGGAATAGAAACTGTCAATGCTTCTATCGCCTCCCTTCCCTGTGGATTCGACCCGTTAAGCCAATGCTATAACAGAAGTATCGAGGGTACATTAGCACATCCGAGATTTTCATCGATTTTACATAAAACACACTTTTGAGTGCTAGTTCCGCCTGCGATCAGGCTTTCGGCCCTTAATCCCTTTCCTAGACACTTATTTGACAAGAGTCAAATTCCAACACCTTTCCCCCTTAGGATAATCTCCTAATTGAGTCAGAGATGTCCCTAGGGCCAACGTCTACTCATTTTAAGTTAGGCTTGGGTTAGTGAGTGCTTGGAATCTGATTTTTAGGCTAAGGAAGGGTGATTAAATCCCCACCTTATCTTGTTAATGGGTGGTGCCCTTAAGATCAGTTTGTGCAAGTGTACAGGATATGTAAATAAGATTCACTCAAAGCGATAAAAATCAACCAAGAGATGAGTCCTATTCTACATGCAATGCGAACGTACCTTGCTCCAGCACTCTTCAACAGTAAAAATAAATGAATTAAAAGACACGTGCCTAAAATGCAAACGTCTAATCAATTTTTTATCTTTCAACAAATGTTTTACTGTTGATTATTAGCAGGCTTATGTGATGGCATATAAGAAAAAGTAAAGTTGCAGAAAACTACAATTTGCAAAGCAAGCAGCCCTGCGAAAAGAACGTTAGTAGTCCACTCCTTTTTGTCGCGTTTTCGCGGCGTTGGCCGCTGATCCGCGGCAAAGCAGAGGGCACTTGGTCTCTGCTTTCTAAAGCAGAGGCCCAAGGCCACTTATATGTTACTGCAACTTTAATTTCCTGCTTTGCTTGCCTTTAACCTGCAACAGAGAAGAAAATTTGTTTTAGTTCTAAAAAATTTTCAATAAAAATTCAGATTTCAATAAAAACGTTACCCTCCTCGGCAACGGCGCCAAAATCTGATTGAGGCAAAACCTACACACAAAATACGGGATTTCAGAACTTAGAATGAAGATGTGCAAGTGCTCAATTCTTACCGCTATAGCAAGTGGCTATGCGGGTCGTGATGCACAAGGAGGGTTTTGCGATGGAAGCGTTTACGTTTTTGTATTGAAATCTTTATGTAAACAAAACAAGAGTTCTTCTTTGTTTTTAAGTTAAGAAAATGGAAAGGAATTATGTTAAAGTTAGAAGAAAATGAGAGATGAAGAAGGTGGAAAAACTCAGAAAACGATGAAAGCGACTATGTACAAATGATTATTTACAAGGAAGTGAAAAGGATGATTTAGAAGAGGTATTGTTGGTGATTTAATTTACAGAAATAAAAGAAAAGAAATAAAAACAATTGCTTACCTTCTTTTCACCAAAAGCTTACCTTGAGTCTTCAGCGACGATTTTACCTTGAAGTGGAGGCATTCAGCGCATAGCCCATAAGATTTGAGTATTGGTCTCTTCCACATTACATCATCAAGACTACTTCAAGAATGAAATGATACAGAGAGAGACTCCATTCCATCGTCATGAGCTATCGGTGGCACTCGCAACGGCAAGGCTCTTTCGATGCTTTTATACTCACTTGGAAGACAATTGTACCAAAAGGAAAAGTAAAATAGAAAGGAAGAAGAAGAAGAAGACTAAAAAGAAGTACATACACAGAAAGAACATCGATTCGATTTCATAACAATCAAAGAAAAGAAATAAATCTTACACCGGTGTCACTCCAGCTTAAGCTTCATTCTTGTCCTTCGATGAAAGTCTGATCTCCTCTTATTTACATAAATAAAAATTACAATTACATGAAAAAGAAAAAAAAAAACACCTAAACTAAGAAATGGAAAAATAATCTAAATCCTATCACTGCATGGTCGTCCATTTTCAGCACAAATAATGGCCTTTTATAGGCAAAAACCCTAACCATCAGGCTCCCGGGGAGATCGGGGGAGCAAACGCTCCCCTAACTCCCCAACTTTACCGCGGAAACACGGCTTGGGCCGCGTTTCCGCGGCCAGGGTGTGGCCAGGTGGCCACACCCTGTTGGTGAGTTGCGCTGGTTTCACCTTCTGACTTTATCTGGAGTTGGTGTTTCAGTTTGAGTCCCAGATTCTGACGAAATGGCCTTGGATTCTTGGCTTTAACCGATCGATCCTGAGAGGATTCTTCTCAACCGGTTTTCAACCTCTTGATTTTGCCCTGATTTACTGAGTGCGAATTAATTCTGATTTAATTCAGAATTTTGGTGGGCTTTGGGCTCATTTCTCTTCAACTCCTTAAAGATTGGGCCTGCAAATAAATCAAACAATTAATTAGGACAATGCAGGCTTTTATTCTATAATAAGTATGGACATATGATATTAAATATGCAACATTAGCGACCAATCACTTAATTTAAATTGTTCTACTAAATGCTTGAATGTTTTTGATGAGATTTCATGGTTATGGCATAGAAGATTAGGACATGCATCTTTTGATCACCTTGTTAGAATTAATTCTAAGGAATTGGTGAAGGGTATTCCTTATTTGAAGTCTGAAAAAGACCGCATTTGTGGTGCGTGCTAACTTGGGAAACAAACTAAGTCTTCTTTCAAAATAATCAAGGATATCATGTCAACTAGGCCATTAGAATTGATTAACATGGATCTTTTTGGACCAACTAAAACTAAAAGCTTAAATGGAAGTAGATATGTTTTGTTTTAGTTGATGATTTTTCTCGGTTCACTTGGGTTTTCTTTTTGGAGCATAAAGATCAAACTTTTTCGCATTTTAAGATTTTTCGAAAGAGGGTTGAAAAAGAAAAAGGATTTTCGATTTTACGGATAAGAAGTGATAGAGGTGGTGAGTTTGTTAACCAACTCTTCATGACTTATTATGATGAAAAGGTAATTAAGTACGAAATGTCATGTCCTAGAACTCCACAACAAAATGGAGTAGTTGAAAGGAAGAATAGAACTCTTTAAGAAATGGCTAGGACTATGATAAGTGAATATGGGCTCCCTCAATACTTATGGGCCGAGTCTGTAAACACCGCATGCTACATATCAAACCGTATTTATTTGTGCAAAAATACTTTCAAAACCTCTTTTGAAATTTATCATTTAAGAAAACCAAATGTTTCATACTTTAAAGTTTTTGGATGCAAGTGTTTTGTTTTGAATACTAAAGATAATTATGGTAAATTCGATGCTAAGGCTTATGAAGCAATCTTTGATGGATATTCTAGTACTAGCAAATCTTATAGAGTATTCAATAAATCATCTCATACTATTGAAGAATCTATGCATGTTAAATTTGAAGAATCTAATACTATTGTTGAGAATGTTGTAGAGATTGACTCATTAGGTGAGGACATGGAGAAAATATCCTTGAAGGACTCACCCATCCAAGAAGACAAGTGATTGAGGCAAAACCTGCACAAAAAATACGGAATTTTAGAACTTAAGATTAGGATGTGCAAGTGCTCAATTCTTACCGCTATAGCAAGTGGCTATGCGGGTCGTGATCCACAAGGAGGGTTTTGCGATAGAAGCGTTTACGTTTCTTTATTGAAATCTTAATAAAGATAAAACGAAGATTCTTCTTTGGTTAAAGTAAGAAAATGAAAAAGAGTTAATAGTTAAAGTTAAGTGATTATAGTTCATTTTTGCATCATCTTCCACCTCTATACTCTGCATAATATCAATAAAAATCTGTTTTTTACTCTTTTTCTCTCTATTTTTGCAGGTCCACATTTTAATGGAGAGAGGCCCACAAATCCATGCAATTATCAAGAATTAAAGGGGATTATTTCAAAGCCCAAAAGAGAGCCCAAGAGTTGAGCCCAGGATCTGGAATCACCCACACATCCAGTCAGTATTCTAGAAGATCCACGTGGCCAACAACCTGCAACAAACTCGCAACAGAATTCGCTGGCATAACGGCCTAGATTCTGCCGCGGAAACGCGGCTCTGAGCCAGCGATTGATCCCCAGCTGTCTGATTCTGGAGCCTTCTTCTCCTGAGGCCTATAAATAGACCATCAGGGCCAGTGCAAAAAAAGAGGAGAATAGAGGAGAGAGCTTGTAATTTGTAGGTTTTTCTCTAGGTTTTATTGCTCTTAGTCTTCTTCTTCCTCCTAGAAATTCTGCAAGAGAGAGATAGTGAGAGAGTGAAAGCTTGTAATCAAGGGGTGACAACTTGAAGCAAAGTAAGGATTAATCCAATCTACTTTCTCTTCTTTTGCAATTTCTAGTGCTTTTCATTACTTACTTTATTTCATTCAAGCTTTACTTTCATTGCATAATGTCTTATTGTTTTCTTTTTGTTGTAATGGATAGCTAACTTCTTATAACATGACTAGCTAACAACTAATCTTGCTAACTTCTAACTCTTGGGTGAATGCTAATTCTTAATCTTGCAAATGTTGAGTCTTTTTCATCCCTGATGGGTTACTTTCATTCTTGGCAATCTCTTGTTGTAATTCTCCATATGATTCATGTGTGCCTCATTTAGAGCCTTGTCTTAGAACAAGTGCCTTGATGGAACATGGAGATGGAACACCAAACATATGCTATTTGTTGTACAACTTTCTTACTTCAATGCTAACTTGTTGTATGGCCTTGAATGTCTAATGAATTTTGTATCTTCTTCCTTTGCATCCCTTGAGTGACACTCCCCGATTCCACCATGAAATTCTAGCTTGAGAGCCGATGAAATCAATGAGGCTACAAGACAAGTACAAGATGATGTCCAAGATGATCACCCATCTATCAAAGGGGAAAGTAACTTGACCACAAGTAAGACAAACACTTGCCGATGAATCAACATGAGGCATGCTTCACCCTAACGGAGATTAGTAAGTTAGCAAGTTAGTAATGTTAGTTAGTCATGGCTTTTTCCATTCTAAAAGTCTTTTACAAGTTTCCTTTCTTTAGCATTCTTTCTTAAGCAATTCTTGTTTTCAAATTCTTTGCACTTTCTTTCATCGTTTCTATTTTCATGTGCAAATCCACCGCAATTCCTTTCACCTATTTTTCCATGTCTTTCTCATTCTTTTGAAACAAAGAAGAACTTTCGTTTGTCTTTCTTCAACATCAAACCGTAAAGCTTCCATCGTGAGCTCTCCTTGTGGATTCGACCCGTATAGCTTATGCTACTACGGTGATTTGAAAAGGAGTACATCAATCATTGTGAATACACTTCGGAGTAATTAAGCACCTAAGGTTGACTCTAAACCTTCTCTCTTTTGTTGAATATCTGTGCGAATTATATCCCACTAAACTCCTCTTCTTCCTAATCAAATTTTGGCGCCGTTGCCGGGGAGAGCAACGGTTTTGATTCAATTGAAGAACTAAACGAACTTTCTTCTCTGTTGCAGGTTATAGGTGAAGAAACAGGAAAACTAGCATTGCAGTGACCTATAAGTGGCCCTGGGCCTTTGCTCTAGAAAGTAGAGACCAGTTGCCCTCTGATTTGTCGCGATTCCACGGCCAAAGCCGTGGATCCGCTGCAAAGAAGAGTGAACTACTCACAATTTTCTGCAGGGTTGCTTGCTCTGCAAAATAACAGCTACTGCAATACTTAATTCTTGTATGCTTCACCATATTCCTGCTAATAATCAACTGTAAAATATTAGTTGCAAAGTTAAAAATTGATTAGACATTTGCATTTCTAGGCACGTGTCTTTTCAATTCATTTACTTTACTGTTGAAGAGTGCTGGAGCAAGGTACGTGCGCATTGCATTTTGATTAGGACTCACTTCTTGGTTGATTTATATCGCTTTGAGTGAACCTTGTTTGCTTATATCGTACACTTGCACAAAATCGATTTTAAGGGCATTACCCAATAAATAAGATAAGGTGGGGATTTCATCACCCTTTCCTTAGCCCAAAAACCACCATCCCAGCACTCACAATCCCAAGCCTTTAATAAAATCTGATAGACGTTGGCCCTAGGGACATCCGGACTCAGTAGGAGATCGGCTGAAGTTGGAAGTTGATTTTGATTCATACTCCGGTGAAATCAGTGTCTAAGGCTGGGGATTAAGAGGTTAAGCCTCGAAGATACCGTGGTTTGGCGTAATTAAGGCCCGTTGCTTACGCACAGATACCTCCCACCGTATTTTGCCCCTACCTGGCTGATTAGCTGTGGTCTGATTCAAGCAACAACCTTCTTTAGTTCATCGAACAGTTAGGAGTCGTCTAGGTCCAGGTACCCTAGATAGCTTGAGATTGATTTTTTCTTTATTGTTTGTTATTTTCATTTTTTCTTTTCGCTGGTGTGATCGGTGAACGTTGTTTGTGATTGTACATGCAAGAGTTGTTCCGGGATCCAGATTCTGCAAGACTTGTTAGAATTTCTACACTTGCACCAACACCACCACTTCACACAATGGAAAATAACGTTTCGCTTCAAGACAGATTCTATCCGATTCGCACCTCCCTTCCATCATGCATTCTTCTCCCTGTTACCAATGGAAATCATTTTGAGCTGAAACCACAATTCATCAATACACTTCCACGATTTCATGGTTTAGAGTCTGAGAACGCGTATTTCTTCATTCGAGAGTTTGAAGAAGTATGCGTAATGATGAGAATTTCCCAATTGACTGAGGATGCTGTTAGGTTAAGGTTTATACCTTTTACGCTGAAGGACTTAGCTAAGAAATGGCTTTACAATCTTCCGTCAGTTCGATATCTTCATGGGATGATTTTGTAAAGGTCTTTCTTAAGAAATTTTACCCCATTCACAAGACAGCCCTCTTGCGAAAAAAACATCATGCAATTCAAGCAGGAATCAAACGAACCCTTCTGGAAATATTTTGAACGTTTCAAAGACCTCCTAGCCTTATGTCCTCATCACGGCATAGAGAAATGGCGACAATGCCAAATTATCTATGACGGACTTGATTACCAAACGAAAACACTCCTTGAATCCATGTGCCAAGGGGAATTTTTGAAGAAAGATGAGAACCATGGGTGGGATCTCTTTGAAGCCCTAGCTGAGAAAACCATTCAGTGGGAGTCATGCCTGATAAACCCACTCTCACTACCTCCAGAACTGGTATGCATTCCATAGAATCCTCCATAGCTGCTGAAGCTAAGATTACACAATTAATGAAGAGGATAGAACTGCTTAAGTCAAGGGAACATTCTGCTGTCAATCAGGTCAACCCATCACCTATTGTCAAACCAGGTTGTACCTACTGTCATGATCTCAACCATGTCTTCGAGGAGTGTCCCTTATATCAGCCTCAATCATATCAGGAGAACACGAATGCCACTTTTACCAGACCCAATCACAATCCATACTCCAACATGTACAATCCGGGATGGCGAAACCATCCAAATTTTTTGTGGAGTTAGTCTGGTCCTGAGCAACATAGGCCACCATTTTCACATTCATATAATGCTCAGTCTCACCCACCCAGTTTCAATCGAAATCCACTGAATTTTCATCCATATCATAATCCACCACAAACTTATCAGAGCCCACCACACTACCAAACACACTTCCAGTATCAATACCACCAACATTCACCCCAGAATGAGTCAGATGAGAAATTATCAAGGTTGGAAAAGATGATAGAAACCCTAACAAAGAACCATCAACAGGATATGAACAAGGTACAGGTCCAGATTGGGCAACTGACTAATTCTTTCAATGAGCGACAAAAGGAATGTTTCCAAGTCAGCCATTGCCCAATCCCAAAAATCACTTCCCTTTGCATGAAGTAGAAGACATGGGCCCCAGTCATTGTAATGCTATTCATATCCTGAGATCTAGCAAACAGGTAGATAATAGGGTTTCTACTCAACCATCCCATCCAGTGCCAAAATCTATCCCTCCAGTTCCAAAGTCAACACCTCCAGTTCCAGTACAACCAACTTCTGACATTCCATCTTCTAGTTCTGAGCCATCAAAAGACAAGGAAAAGAGAAAGTCGATGAGCAACCTTATAAGCCTAAGGCACCATTTCCAAATAGGCTTACAAATCACAAATTGAATGCTCATATGGAGAAGATAAGAGAAATGTTCAACAAGGTCCAAATCAATGTCCCTCTTCTTGATGCCATACAACAAGTGCCATCATATGCAAAATTCTTAAAGGAAATGTGCACCAAGAAGAGGAAAGCACAAGTCCCTAAGAAAGTCTTCCTGGCATCACACATCAGCGAGTTATTCACTGGGCCCATTCCTGTGAAATACAAGGACCCAGGGAGCCCGACCATATCTTGTGTCATAGGACAGACTACCATCAATAGGGCACTGCTTGATTTGGGGGCCAGTATCAATCTCCTACCTTTTTCTGTTTATCAACAATTAGGGTTAGGTGATCTTCGTCCGACCCAAATGACGATACAACTGGCTGATCGCTCTGTCAAGAGACCTAAGGGGGAAATTCACGATGTCCTTGTCAGAGTTGGGGAGTTCATTTACCCTGTGGATTTGTAGTTCTTGAGACACAACCTGTGTCTAAAACCAATCATAGGGCTCAGACTCCTGTCATCTTGGGACGACCATTCCAAGCTACTGCTAATGCCATCATCAACTGTAGGAATGGGTCAATGAGGATAACTTTTGGGGATATGACGAGAGAATTGAATGTCTTCAGCATGCAACCTCGTAGGATTAAAGATCAAACATTCGAGGTTAATTTTGTCAGAAACAATTGTGAGGAAACAAGAAAAGATGAGTTGCAAGTTTGCGATTCTCTTCAAGTGGAAAATCCTGTTATCCGAGTACCCTTTCAAAAGGGGAAAGTTGATTTGGATATTTTCACTTTCAGTGAGCAAACCGTGAATGTATCCCATGAGGATATAATTCAAGAACCTCCAATTGATATAACTTTTGAAGACCTCTTCGCTGATGAAATCATGTGTCTGGATGAGCCAACCGGGGTCGGTTAACTACTTGTACAACTCTGAAGGAAAATATTGACCTCAGTTTTGAAGAGTTGTATGGAGAAGAGCTGGAATTTCTTAATACTGGGAGTGAAGAAGTTCAGAGTGAAAAATGTGGTGATGAAGAAATTTTCAGTAAACCTTGTGGTGAAATAAGGATGAAGAACAAAGAGAAATTGAAACTGGAAATGCCTAAGGCTCAGAAAATAATTGCACTCGTTTCCCAACTGAGTCCGCGCAAGCAAACACACTGGAACGACGGGAAACGGTTAGAGGGAAACGACCAAAGAAAAGCCTAGGCAATGGACCCACTTGTACATATTCCTTGTAAATAGTTTTTGTACACTTTTGTAAATAAACAAAATAAAAAAATGAGGGATTTTTGTGTTAATTCACAACAAGAGTTCTACAACTTTCAAAATTCCAAATTCCTAGAGTCAAACTCCTTTTTCAAAACTTCAAATCCCTAGGATGTAAATATCTTTTTACCTAGGGATAAAAGTGGAACTCTCATTTTTTTTCCTCCGATAAATAGTCTCTCTGCCCTACCCTTCCTCCTTCAAACGAAAAACGTCATCTCAGATCTGAAATCCCACTCAAAGCGCCGCCTTCTGCAACTTTTCCGCTCCTCTGCTTCAACCAGAAAGCCGCGACTCCGCGACCCAGGCCGCGCATCCGCAGCAAACCTGACTTTTCTGGAGCAGCGCCAAGTTCTTCACCGATCGATTTCTTCCCCTGGTGGCCGATCTGCTGTCACATCTTCCCGAACCCATCTCCTGTGCCCTCTGTAAAACCGAGATTTGTTTTCCCCCCACGAATTCCGGGGGTGGTTTGAATCTTGATCTTTCATTTTACTGCTTTGATTTCATTTGATAGCATGGCACCTATGATATTTGCTGAGAAAGACTTTGGGAAAATCTTGTGTGACCCCAATGGATATGGCCATATGTTTCTAGATAGAATTAGGGCTTGGGATTGGTATACGCTAGTGTACGATAACTCTGAGAACGATGCATTTTATTGTCCCGAATTGGTGACAATGTTTTACACTCACATTGACCATGCATCTGTTGACACGCAAACATACCAATTTACTGTGCACATGCCCATGGGCGACTGGATCATCACTATTCCTCTTCTTGAGGAACACACAAATGTCCCCATTCACCCACAGCACAGTGATCCCCTCCCACTGATAGATTATATGACACTCATGGGGGCTCGCTGCACTGAGCAGGACCGTGGGCTCAAGGCCAGCACTACCTTTAGGAACGTACACTGCGTTGGACGCTGGATCCAACGTAACATTCTAGGGCTGGACCACACGACTTCCTTCAACCGCCCGGTGTTGCAAATAATCCACGATTTAATGACCAGGCAACACACGGTCTGCTTAAATAAGGTCATCTTCCACGCTATCATAGCTAACTCTTCACGCACTCGAGGTGCCAAACACTCTCACCCTATTCTGATCACGCATCTTTATAGGACCTTCCTACCAGACGCCGTATTCGATTCATTTGACCGAGTGTTTGTTGCACCTGAGCGACCCACCAGTTCTTATAATAGCTGTCTGCACGCGGTTTGGACTCCTAGTGTCTAACCCGAAGATGTACCGGTGGAGTCCTCCTCTGAGGAGAGTCTTGAGGACGAAGATGAGCCTGAGTTTTGGCGTCAGGATCCCCCAGCAGAATCACGTGCCTTCATGTCCACCATCTGGAAGGGCATGAAGAAAATTTTTAGGGGACAGGTCAGGCTTAGAAAGAAGGTGGAGGAGCAATCCTCGAGGTTGGACCGCATTGAGGCGGGGCTCAGACGATCACAGTCGGCTAGACCTAGCACCACTACGGGTCCAAAACGGCGGAGGGAGTGATTTTTATACCTTTTACCTAGTTCATGCATCTTTTTATCTTGCATACATTGAGGACAATGCATGAGATAGGTATGGGGGGTAGATTCTAACCTAGGATTTTTATTTTCTTTTTAGGCTTTTTATTTTTATTTGTAGGATTTTCATTTTTTTTTTATTTTCTTTTAAATTTTACTTTTTCTTTTAGAAAAAAAAAAAAATAAAAAAATATATATATATAAAAAAGGGAAATTCTTGATCCATGTTTAAAGAATCAAAGCTTGACTTTAGGGATTAAGGAAGCTCTTAACTATGATTTCTAATTATAAGTTGAAAAGAGGAGTTTTGTTGGATTTTTAGGTTAAGTAAAAAAGGATAAGAAAGATAACTAGATTTTAATTCTTTCTTTAGGATATATACATTAAACATATTGAGGGATTAATCAAAGACTTTGTGACTTTATTTAAATATATATAATAATAAAAAATAAAAAAAGAAGAAAAATATATGTATAAATAACTAAATTAATACTTAGCCACTAATTAAGCTGGTTAACTGTGCCTCAAGAAGCATGGCAAGTCACGCCTAAAAGTGGTTAAGTCCTTAGTATTCATAGCCTAGTTTACTTGAGTCATCGAACCCGAGGGATGTTTTCTCATCTGGTGCCCTAAGACCGACTGGTTTGGGAGTCATCGGTAAGAGGCTCGTTACAAGGGTAAATTAGAAAGCCTAAGGAATCTAAGGAAATGTAAATAAATAAATACTGTATAAAAAAAGAAAAAAAATATTGTTATATATATTAGTAAATAAATAAACTTAGTCTAAGAAAGATCCTTCATATTTATAAATGTATATATACTAGGATTGATGCAAAATCTGGTTTTGATCTTTTCCTTAAAAAACTTAACCTAAATTAAAAACAAAACTCTAAATAGATGCTTATAAGAGGAATGAAAAGTTTAGGGTAACCTGAAACCTATACCTCAAGTTAGAATCTTGAAAACATGGATCAAAAATTTTCACTAACCTTTTTCTTTTTCTTTATGGATTTTGTGGGTGCAATCCGCTGAAAACCCTCAGGAGATAACACTCCTCCTCTAGGGTAACCTAGAGGTTTAACGGCTTGTTACACGTGCTCAGTGTAATCGTGTCACCTACGAAAGTGGTGTAATAATCTAGTTAGGATTTTCTTTTTCTTTTCTTGTTTTGCTCGGGGACGAGCAAAAGCTAGGTATGGGGGTGTGATTATAGTTCATTTTTGCATCATCTTTCACCTCTATACTATGCATAATATCAATAAAAATCTGTTTTTTACTTTTTTCTCTCTATTTTTGCAGGTCCATTTTAATGGAGAGAGGCCCACAAATCCATGCAATTATCAAGAATTAAAGGGGATTAATTCAAAGCCCAAAAGAGAGCCCAAGAGTTGAGCCCAGGATCTGGAATCACCCACACATCCAGTCAGCATTCTAGAAGATCCACGTGACAAACAACCTGCAACAAACTCGCAACAGAATTCGCTGGCATAACGGCCTAGATTCTGCCGCGGAAACGCGGCTCTGGCCGCGTTTCCGCGGCAGGAATCTGGCCGTTGAGCTAGCGATTGATCCCCAGCTGTCTGATTCTGGAGCCTCTTCTCCTGAGGCCTATAAATAGACCATCAGGGCCAGTGCAAAAAAGAGGAGAATAGAGGAGAGAGCTTGTAATTTGTAGGTTTTTCTCTAGGTTATTGCTCTTAGTCTTCTTCTTCCTCCTAGAAATTCTGCAAGAGAGAGATAGTGAGAGAGTGAAAGCTTGTAATCAAGGGGTGACAACTTGAAGCAAAGCAAGGATTAATCCAATCTACTTTCTCTTCTTTTGCAATTTCTAGTGCTTTTCATTACTTGCTTTATTTCATTCAAGCTTTACTTTCATTGCATAATGTCTTGTTGTTTTCTTTTTGCTGTAATGGATAGCTAACTTCTTCTAACATGACTACCTAATAACTAATCTTGCTAACTTCTAACTCTTGGGTGAATGCTAATTCTTAATCTTGCAAATGTTGAGTCTTTTTCATCCCCGATGGGTTACTTTCATTCTTGGCAATCTCTTGTTGTAATTCTCCATATGATTCATGTGTGCCTCATTTAGAGCCTTGTCTTAGAACAAGTGCCTTGATGGAACATGGAGATGGAACACCAAACATATGCTATTTGTTGTACAACTTTCTTACTTCAATGCTAACTTGTTGTATGGCCTTGAATGTCTAATGAATTTTGTATCTTCTTCCTTAGCATCCCTTGAGTGACGCTCCCCGATTCCACCATGAAATTCTATCTTGAGAGCCGATGAAATCAATGAGGCTACAAGACAAGTACAAGATGATGTCCAAGATGATCACCCATCTATCAAAGGGAAAGTAACTTGACCACAAGTAAGACAAACACTTGCCGATGAATCAACATGAGGCATGCTTCACCCTAACGGAGATTAGTAAGTTAGCAAGTTAGTAATGTTAGTTAGTCATGGCTTTTTCCATTCTAAAAGTCTTTTACAAGTTTCCTTTCTTTAGCATTCTTTCTTAAGCAATTCTTGTTTTCAAATTCTTTGCACTTTCTTTCATCGTTTCTATTTTCATGTGCAAATCCACCGCAATTCCTTTCACCTATTTTTCCATGTCTTTCTCATTCTTTTGAAACAAAGAAGAACTTTCGTTTGTCTTTCTTCAACATCAAACCGTAAAGCTTCCATCGTGAGCTCTCCTTGTGGATTCGACCCGTATAGCTTATGCTACTACGGTGATTTGAAAAGGAGTACATCAATCATTGTGAATACACTTCGGAGTAATTAAGCACCTAAGGTTGACTCTAAACCTTCTCTCTTTTGTTGAATATCTGTGCGAATTATATTCCCACTAAACTCCTCTTCTTCCTAATCAAATTTTGGCGCCGTTGCCGGGGAGAGCAACGGTTTTGATTCAATTGAAGAACTAAACGAACTTTCTTCTCTGTTGCAGGTTATAGGTGAAGAAACAGGAAAACTAGCATTGCAGTGACCTATAAGTGGCCCTGGGCCTTTGCTCTAGAAAGTAGAGACCAGTTGCCCTCTGATTTGTCGCGATTCCACGGCCAAAGCCGCGGATCCGCTGCAAAGAAGAGTGAACTACTCACAATTTTCTGCAGGGTTGCTTGCTCTGCAAAATAACAGCTACTGCAATACTTAATTCTTGTATGCTTCACCATATTCCTGCTAATAATCAACTGTAAAATATTAGTTGCAAAGTTAAAAATTGATTAGACATTTGCATTTCTAGGCACGTGTCTTTTCAATTCATTTACTTTACTGTTGAAGAGTGCTGGAGCAAGGTACGTGCGCATTGCATTTTGATTAGGACTCACTTCTTGGTTGATTTATATCGCTTTGAGTGAACCTTGTTTGCTTATATCGTACACTTGCACAAAATCGATTTTAAGGGCATTACCCAATAAATAAGATAAGGTGGGGATTTCATCACCCTTTCCTTAGCCCAAAAACCACCATCCCAGCACTCACAATCCCAAGCCTTTTAATAAAATCTGATAGACGTTGGCCCTAGGGACATCCGGACTCAGTAGGAGATCGGCTGAAGTTGGAAGTTGATTTTGATTCATACTCCGGTGAAATCAGTGTCTAAGGCTGGGGATTAAGAGGTTAAGCCTCGAAGATACCGTGGTTTGGCGTAATTAAGGCCCGTTGCTTACGCACAGATACCTCCCACCGTATTTTGCCCCTACCTGGCTGATTAGCTGTGGTCTGATTCAAGCAACAACCTTCTTTAGTTCATCGAACAGTTAGGAGTCGTCTAGGTCCAGGTACCCTAGATAGCTTGAGATTGATTTTTTCTTTTATTGTTTGTTATTTTCATTTTTTCTTTTCGCTGGTGTGATCGGTGAACGTTGTTTGTGATTGTACATGCAAGAGTGGTTCCGGGATCCAGATTCTGCAAGACTTGTTAGAATTTCTACACTTGCACCAACACCACCACTTCACAAATGGAAAACAACGTTTCGCTTCAAGACAGATTCTATCCGATTCGCACCTCCCTTCCATCATGCATTCTTCTCCCTGTTACCAATGGAAATCATTTTGAGCTGAAACCACAATTCATCAATACACTTCCACGATTTCATGGTTTAGAGTCTGAGGACGCGTATTTCTTCATTCGAGAGTTTGAAGAAGTATGCGTAATGATGAGAATTTCCAATTGACTGAGGATGCTGTTAGGTTAAGGTTATACCTTTTACGCTGAAGGACTTAGCTAAGAAATGGCTTTACAATCTTCCCGTCAATTCGATATCTTCATGGGATGATTTTGTAAAGGTCTTTCTTAAGAAATTTTACCCCATTCACAAGACAGCCCTCTTGCGAAAAAACATCATGCAATTCAAGCAGGAATCAAACGAACCCTTCTGGAAATATTTTGAACGTTTCAAAGACCTCCTAGCCTTATGTCCTCATCACGGCATAGAGAAATGGCGAAAATGCCAAATTATCTATGACGGACTTGATTACCAAACGAAAACACTCCTTGAATCCATGTGCCAAGGGGAATTTTTGAAGAAAGATGAGAACCATGGGTGGGATCTCTTTGAAGCCCTAGCTGAGAAAACCATTCAGTGGGAGTCATGCCCTGATAAACCCACTCTCACTACCTCCAGAACTGGTATGCATTCCATAGAATCCTCCATAGCTGCTGAAGCTAAGATTACACAATTAATGAAGAGGATAGAACTGCTTAAGTCAAGGGAACATTCTGCTGTCAATCAGGTCAACCCATCACCTATTGTCAAACCAGGTTGTACCTACTGTCATGATCTCAACCATGTCTTCGAGGAGTGTCCCTTATATCAGCCTCAATCATATCAGGAGAACACGAATGCCACTTTTACCAGACCCAATCACAATCCATACTCCAACATGTACAATCCGGGATGGCGAAACCATCCAAATTTTTTGTGGAGTTAGTCTGGTCCTGAGCAACATAGGCCACCATTTTCACATTCATATAATGCTCAGTCTCACCCACCCAGTTTCAATCGAAATCCACTGAATTTTCATCCATATCATAATCCACCACAAACTTATCAGAGCCCACCACACTACCAAACACACTTCCAGTATCAATACCACCAACATTCACCCCAGAATGAGTCAGATGAGAAATTATCAAGGTTGGAAAAGATGATAGAAACCCTAACAAAGAACCATCAACAGGATATGAACAAGGTACAGGTCCAGATTGGGCAACTGACTAATTCTTTCAATGAGCGACAAAAAGGAATGTTTCCAAGTCAGCCATTGCCCAATCCCAAAAATCACTTCCTTTGCATGAAGTAGAAGACATGGGCCCCAGTCATTGTAATGCTATTCATATCCTGAGATCTAGCAAACAGGTAGATAATAGGGTTTCTACTCAACCATCCCATCCAGTGCCAAAATCTATCCTCCAGTTCCAAAGTCAACACCTCCAGTTCCAGTACAACCAACTTCTGACATTCCATCTTCTAGTTCTGAGCCATCAAAAGACAAGGGAAAAGAGAAAGTCGATGAGCAACCTTATAAGCCTAAGGCACCATTTCCAAATAGGCTTACAAATCACAAATTGAATGCTCATATGGAGAAGATAAGAGAAATGTTCAACAAGGTCCAAATCAATGTCCCTCTTCTTGATGCCATATAACAAGTGCCATCATATGCAAAATTCTTAAAGGAAATGTGCACCAAGAAGAGGAAAGCACAAGTCCCTAGAAAGTCTTCCTGGCATCACACATCAGCGAGTTATTCACTGGGCCCATTCCTGTGAAATACAAGGACCCAGGGAGCCCGACCATATCTTGTGTCATAGGACAGACTACCATCAATAGGGCACTGCTTGATTTGGGGGCCAGTATCAATCTCCTACCTTTTCTGTTTATCAACAATTAGGGTTAGGTGATCTTCGTCCGACCCAAATGACGATACAACTGGCTGATCGCTCTGTCAAGAGACCTAAGGGGGAAATTCACGATGTCCTTGTCAGAGTTGGGAGTTCATTTACCCTGTGGATTTTGTAGTTCTTGAGACACAACCTGTGTCTAAAACCAATCATAGGGCTCAGACTCCTGTCATCTTGGGACGACCATTCCAAGCTACTGCTAATGCCATCATCAACTGTAGGAATGGGTCAATGAGGATAACTTTTGGGGATATGACGAGAGAATTGAATGTCTTCAGCATGCAACCTCGTAGGATTAAAGATCAAACATTCGAGGTTAATTTTGTCAGAAACAATGTGAGGAAACAAGAAAAGATGAGTTGCAAGTTTGCGATTCTCTTCAAGTGGAAAATCCTGTTATCCGAGTACCCTTTCAAAAGGGGAAAGTTGATTTGGATATTTTCACTTTCAGTGAGCAAACCGTGAATGTATCCCATGAGGATATAATTCAAGAACCTCCAATTGATATAACTTTTGAAGACCTCTTCGCTGATGAAATCATGTGTCTGGATGAGCCAACCCGGGGTCGGTTAACTACTTGTACAACTCTGAAGGAAAATATTGACCTCAGTTTTGAAGAGTTGTATGGAGAAGAGCTGGAATTTCTTAATACTGGGAGTGAAGAAGTTCAGAGTGAAAAATGTGGTGATGAAGAAATTTTCAGTAAACCTTGTGGTGAAATAAGGATGAAGAACAAAGAGAAATTGAAACTGGAAATGCCTAAGGCTCAGAAAATAATTGCACTCGTTTCCCAACTGAGCCCGCGCAAGCAAACACACTGGAACGACGGGAAACGGGTTAGAGGGAAACGACCAAAGAAAAGCCTAGGCAATGGACCCACTTGTACATATTCCTTGTAAATAGTTTTTGTACACTTTTGTAAATAAACAAAATAAAAAAAATGAGGGATTTTTGTGTTAATTCACAACAAGAGTTCTACAACTTTCAAAATTCCAAATTCCTAGAGTCAAACTCCTTTTTCAAAACTTCAAATCCCTAGGATGTAAATATCTTTTTACCTAGGGATAAAAGTGGAACTCTCATTTTTTTCCCTCCGATAAATAGTCTCTCTGCCCTACCCTTCCTCCCTCAAACGAAAAACGTCATCTCAGATCTGAAATCCCACTCAAAGCGCCGCCTTCTGCAACTTTTCCGCTCCTCTGCTCAACCAGAAAGCCGCGACTCCGCGACCCAGGCCGCGCATCCGCAGCAAACCTGACTTTTCTGGAGCAGCGCCAAGTTCTTCACCGATCGATTTCTTCCCCTGGTGGCCGATCTGCTGTCACATCTTCCCGAACCCATCTCCTGTGCCCTCTGTAAAACGAGATTTGTTTTCCCCCCACGAATTCCGGGGGTGGTTTGAATCTTGATCTTTCATTTTACTGCTTTGATTTCATTTGATAGCATGGCACCTAATATTTGCTGAGAAAGACTTTGGGAAAATCTTGTGTGACCCCAATGGATATGGCCATATGTTTCTAGATAGAATTAGGGCTTGGGATTGGTATACGCTAGTGTACGATAACTCTGAGAACGATGCATTTTATTGTCCCGAATTGGTGACAATGTTTTACACTCACATTGACCATGCATCTGTTGACACGCAAACATACCAATTTACTGTGCACATGCCCATGGGCGACTGGATCATCACTATTCCTCTTCTTGAGGAACACACAATGTCCCCATTCACCCACAGCACAGTGATCCCCTCCCACTGATAGATTATATGACACTCATGGGGGCTCGCTGCACTGAGCAGGACCGTGGGCTCAAGGCCAGCACTACCTTTAGGAACGTACACTGCGTTGGACGCTGGATCCAACGTAACATTCTAGGGCTGGACCACACGACTTCCTTCAACCGCCCGGTGTTGCAAATAATCCACGATTTAATGACCAGGCAACACACGGTCTGCTTAAATAAGGTCATCTTCCACGCTATCATAGCTAACTCTTCACGCACTCGAGGTGCCAAACACTCTCACCTATTCTGATCACGCATCTTTATAGGACCTTCCTACCAGACGCCGTATTCGATTCATTTGACCGAGTGTTTGTTGCACCTGAGCGACCCACCAGTTCTTATAATAGCTGTCTGCACGCGGTTTGGACTCCTAGTGTCTAACCCGAAGATGTACCGGTGGAGTCCTCCTCTGAGGAGAGTCTTGAGGACGAAGATGAGCCTGAGTTTTGGCGTCAGGATCCCCCAGCAGAATCACGTGCCTTCATGTCCACCATCTGGAAGGGCATGAAGAAAATTTTTAGGGGACAGGTCAGGCTTAGAAAGAAGGTGGAGGAGCAATCCTCGAGGTTGGACCGCATTGAGGCGGGGCTCAGACGATCACAGTCGGCAAGACCTAGCACCACTGCGGGTCCAAAACGGCGGAGGGAGTGATTTTTATACCTTTTACCTAGTTCATGCATCTTTTATCTTGCATACATTGAGGACAATGCATGAGATAGGTATGGGGGGGTAGATTCTAACCTAGGATTTTTATTTTCTTTTTAGGCTTTTTATTTTTATTTGTAGGATTTTCATTTTCTTTTTTATTTTCTTTTAAATTTTACTTTTTCTTTTAGAAAAAAATAAAAATAAAAAAAATATATATATATATAAAAAGGGAAATCTTGATCCATGTTTAAAGAATCAAAGCTTGACTTTAGGGATTAAGGAAGCTCTTAACTATGATTTCTAATTATAAGTTGAAAAGAGGAGTTTGTTGATTTTTAGGTTAAGTAAAAAAGGATAAGAAAGATAACTAGATTTTAATTCTTTCTTTAGGATATATACATTAAACATATTGAGGGATTAATCAAAGACTTTGTGACTTTATTTAAATATATATAATAATAAAAAATAAAAAAAAGAAGAAAAATATATGTATAAATAACTAAATTAATACTTAGCCACTAATTAAGCTGGTTAACTGTGCCTCAAGAAGCATGGCAAGTCACGCCTAAAAGTGGTTAAGTCCTTAGTATTCATAGCCTAGTTTACTTGAGTCATCGAACCCGAGGGATGTTTCTCTCATCTGGTGCCCTAAGACCGACTGGTTTGGGAGTCATCGGTAAGAGGCTCGTTACAAGGGTAAATTAGAAAGCCTAAGGAATCTAAGGAAATGTAAATAAATAAATACTGTATAAAAAAGAAAAAAAATATTGTTATATATATTAGTAAATAAATAAACTTAGTCTAAGAAAGATCCTTCATATTTATAAATGTATATATACTAGGATTGATGCAAAATCTGGTTTTTGATCTTTTCCTAAAAAACTTAACCTAAATTAAAAACAAAACTCTAAATAGATGCTTATAAGAGGAATGAAAAGTTTAGGGTAACCTGAAACCTATACCTCAAGTTAGAATCTTGAAAACATGGATCAAAAATTTTCACTAACCTTTTTCTTTTTCTTTATGGATTTTGTGGGTGCAATCCGCTGAAAACCCTCAGGAGATAACACTCCTCCTCTAGGGTAACCTAGAGGTTTAACGGCTTGTTACACGTGCTCAGTGTAATCGTGTCACCTACGAAAGTGGTGTAATAATCTAGTTAGGATTTTCTTTTTCTTTTTGTTTTGCTCGGGGACGAGCAAAAGCTAGGTATGGGGTGTGATTATAGTTCATTTTTGCATCATCTTTCACCTCTATACTATGCATAATATCAATAAAAATCTGTTTTTACTCTTTTCTCTCTATTTTTGCAGGTCCATATTTTAATGGAGAGAGGCCCACAAATCCATGCAATTATCAAGAATTAAAGGGGATTAATTCAAAGCCCAAAAGAGAGCCCAAGAGTTGAGCCAGGATCTGGAATCACCCACACATCCAGTCAGCATTCTAGAAGATCCACGTGACAAACAACCTGCAACAAACTCGCAACAGAATTCGCTGGCATAACGGCTAGATTCTGCCGCGGAAACGCGGCTCTGGCCGCGTTTCCGCGGCAGGAATCTGGCCGTTGAGCTAGCGATTGATCCCCAGCTGTCTGATTCTGGAGCCTTCTTCTCCTGAGGCCTATAAATAGACCATCAGGGCCAGTGTAAAAAAAGAGGAGAATAGAGGAGAGAGCTTGTAATCTGTAGGTTTTTCTCTAGGTTTTATTGCTCTTAGTTCTTCTTCCTCCTAAAAATTCTGCAAGAGAGAGATAGTGAGAGAGTGAAAGCTTGTAATCAAGGGGTGACAACTTGAAGCAAAGCAAGGATTAATCCAATCTACTTTCTCTTCTTTTGCAATTTCTAGTGCTTTTCATTACTTGCTTTATTTCATTCAAGCTTTACTTTCATTGCATAATGTCTTGTTGTTTTCTTTTTGCTGTAATGGATAGCTAACTTCTTCTAACATGACTACCTAACAACTAATCTTGCTAACTTCTAACTCTTGGGTGAATGCTAATTCTTAATCTTGCAAATGTTGAGTCTTTTTCATCCCCGATGGGTTACTTTCATTCTTGGCAATCTCTTGTTGTAATTCTCCATATGATTCATGTGTGCCTCATTTAGAGCCTTGTCTTAGAACAAGTGCCTTGATGGAACATGGAGATGGAACACCAAACATATGCTATTTGTTGTACAACTTTCTTACTTCAATGCTAACTTGTTGTATGGCCTTGAATGTCTAATGAATTTTGTATCTTCTTCCTTAGCATCCCTTGAGTGACGCTCCCCGATTCCACCATGAAATTCTATCTTGAGAGCCGATGAAATCAATGAGGCTACAAGACAAGTCCAAGATGATGTCCAAGATGATCACCCATCCATCAAAGGGGAAAGTAACTTGACCACAAGCAAGACAAACACTTGCCGATGAATCAACATGAGGCATGCTTCACCCTAACGGAGATTAGTAAGTTAGCAAGTTAGTAATGTTAGTTAGTCATGTATTTTTCCATTCTAAAAGTCTTTTACAAGTTTCCTTTCTTTAGCATTCTTTCTTAAGCAATTCTTGTTTTCAAATTCTTTGCACTTTCTTTCATCGTTTCTATTTTCATGTGCAAATCCACCGCAATTCCTTTCACCTATTTTTCCATGTCTTTCTCATTCTTTTGAAACAAAGAAGAACTTTCATTTGTCTTTCTTCAACAACAAACCGTAAAGCTTCCATCGTGAGCTCTCCTTGTGGATTCGACCGTATAGCTTATGCTACTACGGTGATTTGGAAAGGAGTACATCAATCATTGTGAATACACTTTAGAGTAATTAAGCACCTAAGGTTGACTCTAAACCTTCTCTTTTGTTGAATATCTGTGCGAATTATACTCCCACTACACTCCTCTTCTTCCTAATCATTAAGAAGAAAGTGGTAGAATAGAAAGTGGAGAAAAAATCAGAAAACTATGAAAGCAATTATGTACAAATGAGTTAGGAAAGAAAGCAATTTTGAGGATATGGTGTTGGTGATTTAATTTACAGAAATAAAAGAAAACAAATAAAAACAATTACTTACCTTCTTTTCACCAAAAGCTTACCTTGAGTCTTTGCGACGATGTTACCTTGAATTGGAGGCAATCAGTGTATAGCCCATAAGAGTCAATTTTGGTCTCTTACACATTACATCATCAAGATACTCAAGCATGAAATGATACAGAGAGACTCACAATTCCATCGTCATGAGCTATCGGTGGCACTCGCAAAAGCAAGGCTCTTTCGATGCTTTAGACTCACTTGGAAGACAGTTGTACCAAAAAGAAAAGTGAAGTAGAAAAGAAGAAGAAGAAGAAAACTAAAAAGAAGTACATACAAAGAAAGAACATCGATTCGATTTCATAACGATGAAAGAAAAGAAATAAACCTTACACCACTGTCACTTTTAGCTCAAGCTTCATTCTTGTTCTTCGATGAAAGTTGATCTCCTCTGAATTACATAAATAAAAACTAAAATTACATGAACAAGAAAAACAAAAACCTAAACTAAGAAATGAAGAACTAGTCTAAACCCTAACTCTGCATGGTCGTCCATTTTCAGCACAAAGAATGGCCTTTTATAGGCAAAAAAACCTAGTATGCAGGATCCCGGGGAGATCGGGGGAGCAAACGCTCCCCCTAACTCCCAACCTTGCCATGGAAACGCGGCTTGGGCCGCGTTTTCATGGCCAGGGTGTGGCCAGGTGGCCACACCCTGTTGGTGGGTTGTCCTGGTTTCGCCCTCTGACTTTATCTGGAGTTGGTTTTCAGTTTGAGTCCCGGATTCTGACGAAATGGCCTTGGATTCTTGGCTTTAACCGATCGATTCTGAGAGGATTCTTCTCAACTAGTTTTCAACCTCTTGATTTTGCCCTGATTTACTGAATGCGAATTAATTCTGATTTAATTCAGAATTTGGTAGGCTTTGGGCTCATTTCTCTTCATCTCCTTAAAGATTGGGCCTGCAAATAAATTAAACAATTAATTAGGACAATGCAGGCTTTTATTCTATAATAAGTATGGACATATGATATTAAATATGCAACATTAGCGACCAATCAACAAGCAAGAACCCATTGGTGAAATTCAAAAGGATGAAGTGGAAAAATCTCAACCACTTCCTAAAGATTGGAGATACGCTACAAATCATCTCAAAGATCTCATCATAGGTGATGTATCAAAAGGGGTAACTACTCGCTCCAAACTCCATGAATTGTGTGAAAATTTTGCATTCATATCTCATTTTGAACCCAAAAACATCCTCGAAGCTGAGGGTGACTCATATTGGTTGCTAGCTATGCAAGAAGAGCTCAATCCATTTGAGCGCAACCAAGTTTGGCACCTTGTTCCTAGACCCCATGATAGACCAATAATTGGTACTAAGTGGATTTTTAGGAACAAGTTAGATGAGTCAGGAAATGTTATTAGGAATAAGGCTAGGTGATTGTTATTCATTTTTGCATATTTTACCACATCCATACCATGCATATTGTAAATAAAAAAATGTGATTTTTAATCTTTTTCTCTCTATTTTTGCAGGTCCATATTCTAATAGAGAAAAGGCCCAAAATCCCTTTAATTATCAAGAATTAAAGGAAAATAAATCAAAGCCAAAAGAAAGCCCAAAGGTTGAGGTCAGGATCAGGAGATATCCACGCGCAAGCTCAGACTTCCAGAAGGTCCACGTGGCTAACAACCTACGAGAAAATCGCAACAGAAATCTCGGCCTCAACGGCCAAGATTCTGCTGCATATCCACGGCAACTGCCGCGATTCTGCGGCAGTTACAAGGCCGTTGAGCCCGAGATTCTCTCTAACAACCTAGGTTCTAGAGGCTTCTCTCTGAGGCTATAAATACACCACCAGGGCCTTGGCAAAAACGTGAGGAAGAGAGGAGAGGAGAGAGGAGAGATTAGAGGATAGAGCTTGTATTTTGTAGGTTTTTTCTAGGATTTAGTGTTCTAGGTCTTCTTCTTCCTCCCTAGAAATTCTGCAAAGAGAGAGGAGGAGGGAGGAGAGATTAGAGGATAGAGCTTGTATTTGTAGGTTTTTTCTAGGATTTAGTGCTCTAGGTCTTCTTCTTCCTCCCTAGAAATTCTGCAAAGAGAGAGATTGTAAGAGAGAAAGCTTGTGTAAACCAAGGAGTGACAACTTGTGAAGTAAGGATTAATCCATTCTCTTTTTCTCTTCTATTGCATTTTCTAGTATTCACTTGCTTTCTTTAATTCAAGCTTTACTTTCATTGCACTTTTATTCATGCATTGCTTTTCTTTTCTTATGGCTAGCTAACTTCTTCTAACATGACTAGCTAACCACTAACTTTGCTAACTACTAACTCTTGGGTGATTGCTAATCTTTCATCTTGCAAGTTGTTGAGTCTTTTTCATCCCCGATGGGTTACTTTCATGCTTGGCAAGTTCTTGTTGTAATTCCATATGATTCATGTGTGCCTCATTTAGAGCCTTGTCTTTAGAACAAGTGCCTTGATGGAACATGGAGATGGATCACCAACCATATGCTATTTGTTGTACAACTTCTTTACTTACATTAATGAATGTTGTATCTTCTTCCTTAGCATCCCTTGAGTGTCGCTCTTTGATTCCACCATTGAAAGTCTATCTTGTAGGCCTATGACATCTATGAGGCTACAAGACAAGTCCAAGAATGATCACCCGTCATCCAAGTGGGAAAGCAACTAGACCAACACGCAAGACAAACATATGCCGATGAATCAACATGAGGCACGCATCACCATCACGGAGTTTAGTAAGTTTAGCAAATTAGTAAGGTTAGCTAGTCATGGTTTTCTCCATCCTTAAATCTTTTATAAAGTTTTCTTTCTTTTAGTATTAATTCCAAAGCAAATCTTGTCGTCGATTCTTTTCATTTTATTTCCATAGTTTTCATTTCATGTACAAACCAACCACCAATTCTTTCATTTCTTTTTTCATGTCTTTTGAATTCTTTTAAAACAAAGAAGAACCTTCGTTTTCTATCTTCACATCGAACCGTAACGCTTCCATCGCAAGCTCTCCCTGAGGATTCGACCCGTATAGCCACTGCTACTACGGTGATTTGGAAAGGGTACATTGAACATATCGAATACATTTGTGGTGTGATAAAGCACCTAAGGTTGACTCTAAACCTTCTCTCTTTTATTGAATATCTGTGCAATTCTACTCCCTCTAATCCTTTTTCTTAATCAGATTTTTGGCGTCGTTGCCGGGGAGAGCAACGGTTTTGATTTCAAGTGAAGAACTAAACGAATTTTCTTCTCTGTTGCAGGTTACAGGTGAAGAAACAGGAAAATTTGCATTGCAGTGACATATAAGTGGCTCTGTGCTTCTGCTCTTGAAAGCAGAAACCAGTTGCCCTCTGAATTGCCGCGATTCCACGGCCAAAGCCGCGGATCCGCGGCAAGGAGGGAGTGAACTACTGACCAAATTTCTGTAGGGTTGCTTGCTCTGCAAAATACAGTTTCTGCAATACTTAAATTCTTGTATGCTTCACCTTATATCTGCTAATAATCAACAGTAAAAAAATTGGTTGCAAAGTTAAAAATTGATTAGACATTTGCATTTCTAGGCACGTGTCTTTTCAATTCTTTTATTTTACTGTTGAAGAGTGCTGGAGCAAGGTACGTATGCATTGCATATTGACTAGGACTCACTCCTTGTTTTTTTTTATAGCTTTGAGTGAACCTTGTTTGTTTATAACTGTACACTTGCACCAAACTAATTTTAAGGGCATCACCCATAAATAAGATAAGGTGGGGGATTTCATCACCATTTCCTTAGCCCGAAAATCATTTTCCAAGCACTCACAATCCCAAGCTTGTAATAAAATCTAATAGACGCTGGCCCTAGGGACATCCGGACTCACTTAGGAGATTATCCTAAGGGAAAAAGTGTTGGAAATTGACTTTTGCAAAATCAGTGTCTAGGAAAGGGATTGAGGGCCTAAAGCCCGAAGGTTGGTGGTTACTTAATTAAGGAACGTCTTTGACGGAAAACCTCCCAACAACCTTGCCCTGACCTGGCTGATTAGCTTGTGGTCAAAGTCTACACTAAACCTCATGTGGACGATCTAATCAGTTAGGAGTCGTCTAGGTCCAGGAATCCTAGATAGCTTGGATTGATTTTTCTTTTATTATTTGTTATTTTCATTTTTCTTTTTCGCTGGTGTGATCGGTGCACGTTGTTTGTGACTGTATATGCAAGAGTGGTTCCGTGATCCAAATTTTGCAAGACTTGTTAGAATTTCTACACTTGCACTTACACAACCACTTGACACAATGGAAAACAACGTTTCACTTCAAGATCGATTCTATCCGATTCGCACCTCCCTGCCATCATGCATTCTTCTCCCTGAACCAAATGGAAATCACTTCGAGCTGAAACCGCAATTCATTAATACACTTCCCCGATTTCATGGTCTAGAGTCTGAGGACGCGTATTTCTTCATTCGAGAGTTTGAAGAAGTATGTTAATGATGAGAATTTCCCAACTGACCGAGGATGCTGTTAGGTTAAGGTTCATACCGTTTGCACTGAAGGATATTGCTAAGAAATGGCTTTACAATCCTCCCGTCAGTTCCATATCTTCATGGGATGATTTTGTAAAAGACTTTCTTAAGAAATTCTATCCCATCCATAAAACAGCCCTCATGCGAAAGAATATCATGCAATTCAAGCAGGAATCACACGAACCTTCTCGAAATATTTTGAGCGTTTCAAAGACCTTCTAGCCCTATGTCCTCATCACGGCATAGAGAAATGGCGTCAATGCCAGATTATCTATGACGGTCTAAATTACCAAACGAAAACCTCCTTGAATCCATGTGCCAAGGGGAATTTTTGAAGAAAGATGAGAATCAGGGGTGGGATCTCTTTGAAGCCTTAACTGAGAAAACGATTCAGTGGGAGTCATGCCCTGATAAACCCACTTCCATCACTTTTAGAACTGGTATGCACTCCATAGAATCCTCTATAGCTGCGGAAGCCAAGATCACACAATTGATAAAGAGGATAGAACTGCTTGAGTCAAGGGAAAATTCTGTGGTCAATCAGGTCAACCCATCACCTCTGATTAAACCGGGTTGTACCTACTGTCATGATCTCATCATGATCTCAACCATTTTTGAGGAGTGTCCTTTGTATCAGCCTCAATCATATCAGGAGAACACGAATGCAGCTTTTACCAGACCCCCTCACAATCCATACTCCAGCACATATAATCCGGGATAGAGAAACCATCCAAATTTTTGTGGAGTCAGTCTGGTCCTGAGCAACATAGGCCACCATTTCCACATCCTTATAATGCTCAGTCTCAACCACCCAGTTTCAATCGAAATTCACCGACTGTTCATCATTATCTAAATCCACCACAATCAGAATCTTTTCAGAACCCACCACACTACCAAACACATTTCCAGTCTCCATATCTTCAACATCCACCCCAGAATGATTCAGAAATATCGGAGTTGAGGAAAATGTTAGAAACCTTTACAAAGAACTATCAACAGGATATGAATAAAGTTCAGGTCCAAATTGGGCAATTGGCTAATTCTGTAAATGAGAGACAAAAAGGTATACTTCCAAGCCAGCAATTGTCAAATCCCAAACATCACTTCCCTTTGCATGAAGTGGAAGACACGGGCCTAAGTCATTGTCATGCTATTCATACCCTGAGATCTGGAAAACAGATAGACAATAAGGTTTCTAGTCAATCATCCCATCCAGTACCAAAGCCAACACCTCCTGTCCTAATACAACCAGCTTCTGACAAACCATCCTCTAGTACAGAGCCATCCACTTCAAAAGCCAAGGTAAAGAAAAGGTAGATGAGCAACCATATAAGCCTAGTGTACCATTTCCAAATAGGCTTACAAATCACAAGTCAAATGCTCACATGGAGAAGATAAAAGAAATATTCAACAAGGTTCAAATCAATGTCCCTCTTCTTGATGCCATACAACAAGTGCCATCATATGCCAAATTCTTGAAGGAAATGTGCACTAAGAAGAGGAAAACACAAGTCCCTAAGAAAGTCTTCCTAGCATCAACCATCAGTGAGTTGCTCACTGGTCCAACTCCTATTAAATACAAAGACCCAGGGAGCCCCACCATTTCATGCATCATAGGACAGACTACCATCAATAGGGCACTACTTGATTTAGGGGCCAGCATCAATCTCCTACCTTTGTCTGTGTACCAACAATTAGGGTTAGGCGATCTTCTCCCGACCGAAATGACCATACAATTGGCTGATCGTTCTATCAAGAGACCCAAGGGGAAAATTCACGATGTCCTTGTCAGAGTTGGGGAGTTCATATACCCTGTTGATTTTGTAGTCCTTGAGACACAACCTGTGTCTAATTCCAATCAAAGGGCTCAAACTCCTGTCATTTTGGGACGACCATTCCTGGCTACAGCAAATGCCATAATCAATTGCCGGAATGGATCAATGAGGTTAACCTTTGGTAACATGACTCATGAACTGAATGTCTTCCACACACAGCCTCGTAAGACAAAAGATCAAACATTCGAGGTCAGCTTTGTTAAAGACAATTGTGAGGAAGTAAGTGAAGATTCACAAGATGAGTCACAATTTTGTGATTCTCTTAAAATAGAAAATCCTATTGTCCGAGTACCCTTTCAAAAGGGGAAAGTTGATTTGGATATTTTCACTTTCACTGAGCCAACTGTGACTGTATCCCAAGAGGATATAGTTCAAGAACCTCCAATTGACATATCCTTTGAAGACCTTTTCGCTGATGAGCTCATGTGTCTGGATGAGCCAACTCGGGGTAGGTTAACTAATTGTACACTTCCTAAGGAAACCTGAGTTTTGAAGAATTGTATGGAGAGGAGCTGAAATCCTTAACATTGGAAGTAATGAGATTCAAAGTGAAAGTGGTGACAAGGAATTTTTTAGTGAACAATGTGGTAGAAGGAGGATGAATGACAACAAACAATTGAATCTGAAAACACCTAGGTCTAAGAAAAATAATTCAATACGTTTCCCAACTGAGCCCGCGCAAACAAACACACTGGAACGATGGGAAACGGGCCAGAGGAAAACGACCAAAGAAAAGCCTAGGTAATGGTCACACTTGTATATATTCCTTGTAAATAATTTTTTGCACTTTTTTGTAAATAAAAAATAAAAAAAAAACCTTTACCTATTTCTTGCATCATTTTTATCTTGCATACATTGGGGACAATGCATGAGATAGGTATGGATGGGGGGGTAGATTCTAACCTAGGATTTTTCATTTCTTTTTAGGCTTTTTATTTTTATTTTTAGGATTTTCATTTTCTTTTTAGGTTTTTATTTTCTTTTTAGATTTTATCTTTCTTAGTAGATTTTCTATTTTCTTTTAGATTTTACTTTTTCTTTTAGAAAAATAAAAAAAAGAGAAAAAAATTTAAAAAAATAAGGAAATTGATCCATGTTTAAAGAATCAAGCTTGAAATTAGGGATTAAGGAAGCTCTTAACTAAGATTTCTAATTATAAGTCGAAAAGAGGAGTTTGTCAGATTTTTAGGTTAAGTAATAAAGGATAAGAAAGATTACAAGATTTTAATTCTTTCTTTAGGATATATACATTAAACATATTGAAGGATTAATCATAGACTTTGTGACTTTATTTACATATATATATAATAAAAAATATATATAAAAAAAATTTGTATATAAATAAATAATAAATACTTAGCCACTAATTAAGCTGGTTAGTCGTGCCTCAAGAAGCATTGCCAATCACGCCTAAAGGTGGTTAAGTCCTTAAATTCCTTCGTGGCCTAGTTTACTCGAGTCCTCGAACCCGAGGGATGTTTTCTCATCTGGTGTCCTAAGATCAACTGGTTTGGGAGTCATCGGTAAGAGGCTCGTTACAAGGGTAAATTAGAAAGCCTAAGGATGCTAAGGAAATGTAAATAAATAAATATTGTATATATAAAAAAAAGAAAAAATGTTATATATATTAGTAAATAAATGAACTTAGTCTAAGAAAGATCCTTCATATTTATAGATGTATATATCCTAGGATTGATGCAAAATCCGATTTTTGATCTTTTCCCTAAAAACTTAACCTAAGATGAAAACAAAACTCCAAATAGACGCCTATAAGAGGAATGAAAAGTTTAGGGTAACCTGAAACCTATAACTCAAGTAAGAATCTTTAAAACATGGATCAAAATTTTCACTAACCCTTTTATTTTTCTTTATGGATATTGTGGGTGCAATCCGCTGAAAACCCTCAGGAGACAACACTCCTCCTCTAGGGTAACCTAGAGGTTTAACGGCTTGTTGCACGTGCTCAGTGCAATCGTGTCACCTACGAAAGTGGTGTAATAAACTAGTTAGGATTTTCTTTTTCTTTCTTTTTTGCTCGAGGACGAGCAAAAGTTAGGTAGGGGGTGTGATTGTTATTCATTTTTGCATATTTTACCACATCCATACCATGCATATTGTAAATAAAAAATGTGATTTTTTAATCTTTTTCTCTCTATTTTTGCAGGTCCATATTCTAATAGAGAAAAGGCCCAAAATCCCTTTAATTATCAAGAATTAAAGGAAAATAAATCAAAGCCCAAAGGTTGAGGCCAGGATTAGGAGATATCCACGCGCCAGCTCAGACTTCCAGAAGGTCCACGTGGCTAACAACCTACGAGAAAATCGCAACAGAAATCTCGGCCTCAACGGCCAAGATTCTGCCGCATATCCACGGCAACTGCCGCGATTCTGCGGCAGTTACTAGGCCGTTGAGCCCGAGATTCTCTCTAACAACCTGGGTTCTAGAGGCTTCTCTCTGAAGCTATAAATACACCACCAGGGCCTTGGCAAAAACGTGAGGAGGAGAGGAGAGGAGAGAGGAGAGATTAGAGGATAGAGCTTGTATTTTGTAGGTTTTATCTAGGATTTAGTGCTCTAGATCTTCTTCTTCCTCCCTAGAAATTCTGCAAAGAAAGAGGAGGAGAGAGGAGGAGGGAGGAGAGATTAGAGGATAGAGCTTGTATTTTGTAGGTTTTTTCTAGGATTTAGTGCTCTAGGTCTTCTTCTTCCTCCCTAGAAATTCTGCAAAGAGAGAGATTGTAAGAGAGAGAAAGCTTGTGTAAACCAAGGAGTGACAACTTGTGAAGCAAGGATTAATCCATTCTCTTTTCTCTTCTATTGCATTTTCTAGTATTCACTTGCTTTCTTTAATTCAAGCTTTACTTTCATTACACTTTTATTCATGCATTGCTTTTCTTTTCTTATGGCTAGCTAACTTCTTCTAACATGACTAGCTAACCACTAACTTTGCTAACTACTAACTCTTGGGTGATTGCTAATCTTTCATCTTGCAAGTTGTTGAGTCTTTTTTATCCCCGATGGGTTACTTCATGCTTGGCAAGTTCTTGTTGTAATTCCATATGATTCATGTGTGCCTCATTTAGAGCCTTGTCTTTAGAACAAGTGCCTTGATGGAACATGGAGATGGATCACCAACCATATGCTATTTGTTGTACAACTTCTTTACTTCCATTAATGAATGTTGTATCTTCTTCCTTAGCATCCCTTGAGTGTCGCTCTTTGATTTCACCATTGAAAGTCTATCTTGTAGGCCTATGACATCTATGAGGCTACAAGACAAGTCCAAGAATGATCACCCGTCATCCATGTGGGAAAGCAACTAGACCAACACGCAAGACAAACATATGCCGATGAATCAACATGAGGCACGCATCACCATCACGGAGTTTATTAAGTTTAGCAAATTAGTAAGGTTATCTAGTCATGGTTTTCTCCATCCTTAAATCTTTTATAAAGTTTTCTTTCTTTTAGTATTAATTCCAAAGCAAATCTTGTCGTCGATTCTTTTCATTTTATTTCCATAGTTTTCATTTCATGTACAAACCAACCACCAATTCTTTCATTTCTTTTCCATGTCTTTTGCATTCTTTTAAAACAAAGAAGAACCTATTTTTCTATCTTCACATCGAACCGTAACGCTTCCATCGCAAGCTCTCCCTGAGGATTTGACCCGTATAGCCACTGCTACTACGGTGATTTGGAAAGGGTACATTGAACATATCGAATACATTTGTGGTGTGATAAAGCACCTAAGGTTGACTCTAAACCTTCTCACTTTTATTGAATATCTGTGCAAATCTACCACAGTAATCCCTTTTCCCTATCACTAGGTTAGTGACCCAAGGTTACACTCAAGTTGAAGGAATTGACTTTGAGGAGACCTTTGCACCCGTAGCACGGCTTGAAGCCATACGGATCACACTAGCTTATGCATCTTTTAAAAATTTTAAACTTTTTCAAATGGATGTAAAAAGTGCATTTTTAAATGGTTTTATTGATGAGGAAGTTTATGTTGAACAACCTCCCGATTTTGTAGACTATGTTCATCCAAATTTTATTTTCAAACTTGATAAAGCATTGTATGGTTTAAAACAAGCTCCAAGAGCTTGGTATGAAAGGCTTTCTAGTTTTCTTCTTTCAAATGATTTTGTTAAAGGCAAAGTAGACACCACACTATTTACTAAACATGTTGATAGTGGCATTCATATAGTTCAAATATATGTTGACGATATAATTTTTGGTTCTACTAATGAGTTACTTTGCAAGGAGTTTGAATAATGCATGCAACATGAATTTGAGATGTCATTAATGGGTGAATTGAACTATTTTCTTGGACTCCAAATCAAGCAAATGCGTGATGGGATATTCATATGTCAAGCCAAGTACTCCAAGGAACTCATCAAGAAATTTGGACTTGAAGATTCAAAAATTTGCAACACTCCCATGGCTACCACCACCAAGCTTGATAAGGACGACCAAGGTAAGTGTGTTGATATAAAATTATATAGAAGCATGCTTGGTAGTTTGTTGTATTTAACGACTAGTAGGCCGGATATTATGTTTAGTGTGTGTCTTTGTGCTAGAATCCAATCGTGTCCCAAAGAATCTCATTTAATTGCGGTAAAACGCATTATTCGTTATATTAAGGGCACTATTGGAATGGGTCTTTGGTATCCGAAAATCGGAGATTTCTCAATGACAAGTTTTTTGGATGCCGACTATGCGGGTTGTAGAGTGGATAGGAAGAGTACAAGTGGAACATGTCAATTTCTTGGTAATTGTCTTGTTTCATGGTCTTCCAAAAAATAAAATTCAGTAGCCCTCTCAACTGCCGAGGTGGATTATGTTGCGGCGGGGGCTTGTTGTGCACAAGTCCTTTGGATGAAACATACTCTCCTTGATTATGATTTGCATTATGACCAAATAAAAATATTTTGTGATAATACTAGTACTATTCATATGACTAGGAATGCAAATCAACATAGTAAGACCAAGCACATTGAGATTCGATATCACTTCCTTAGAGATCATTTTGAGAAAGGTGATATTGATATTGATTATATTTCTTTCGATTTTTAACTTGCTGATATTTTCACTAAACCACTTGACTATAATAGATTTTCTTTTATATGTGGTGAACTTAATGTTTGTGTTGTTGAATAAGGAAGTTTTCTTACTAATATATCCCTTTTTGATGTATGACAAAAGGGGAGAAATATATGTTATGATCTGGTGTTTTATACTTGTTTCATTGATGGTGTTTTACTTGTTTCATTGATGGTGTTTTATGGTGTTTTATTGATGCTTAAATCAAATTTCAAAGATTCTCTCATAATAAATTGTTTTATACTTGTTTAATATAGCATTATTTGAGGGGGAGTTTTTACCTCCCTTTTATATCTCGTGTTATAGGCTATATGTTTTATCATCATCAAAAAGGGGGAGATTGTTGGCCAAAAGGTTACACTCTCTATTTGTTTAAGTTTTGATGATAACAAAACATATAGAAGCTATTTGGTACTAATAAGTTGTTTAGAATGAGTTTCAGGTTTGTACTAGTCATGATGGCCTTTCTAAGATATTGTAAAGAATTATGATGCTAAAAGGCAAATGGCGCAAGAGGACGTTTTCATAGAAGAGAAGGCTCTAGCTTTGTGTAACGCGGCTCAGAGACTTCCTTTCTCAGTTTTTATAATTTTTAGTGTGTTAAAGAATAGTGTATAGTGTTGAAGCTCAATATTCCCCACACACAAGATTTTGCACATGATTTTTTTCTAAAAGATGTTTCTCCTATATACAAAATATTTTTAAACATATTCTAATACTTACAAACTCTATTTTATATAGTATACCAAATCTTGATCAAAATTAATTTGAAAATTATCAAGATCTTCAAAATCATTTTCAAAAGAACTGTTTTTGGCCTGTTGCGGTCGACCGGACGGTCGACCGGCTCTGTTTCAGGTCAGAACAGTCGACCGGGCGGTCGACGACACTTCTGACCGTTTTGGTGCGTGCGTGTGCACGTTTCCCGGTCGACCGGGCGTTCGACCGGACCCCATGTCGGTCGATCGAGCTTCGGCCGACTGAAAGCACCCATGTTTCTGTTTGTTATGGTCGACCGGGCGGTCGACCGTGGGCTGGCAACGGTTATATTTTTTGAAAATCGATCGACCAGCCGGTCGACCGTGAGCTTAATTTCAGCCCAATCGGCTAGTTTTTTAAACATGTTTTAAAACATGATTTTCTTCTCTAAACGAATTTGAGGGCTGGATTTGGGTCTAATCTTTCCTAATTATTCATTATAACTTTTTACTCTTTAATCCCTACCTTTATCCTATAAATAGGGATGATTAGGGTTGAGGTGATTACAACAATCCTTTGCAAAAAGCAATCAAGCTTAAGTCTTTCAAAAGAAGTTTTTGCTCTCAGTTTTTGTGCTCAAAATTCTCTCTTTTTACTGAAGTTTTTTTATTCAAAACTCTCTTCAACTTTATTTTCTTTTTCACTTACAAAACTTGAGCTTCAATCCTACACATTATTCTCTAGGGTTTTTGTAAGGGAAAAAGTTTTTCAAGAGAGTGTTTGTGGTCTTTTGATCACCAAGATATCATTGTATTTGTGGCTCCACTACCTCTGAACTAGAGGAGTGTGATTGAGGAGTTGGGTACTCCCTTGTGGTTATAATCCTTTGTGGAAGTTATAGTGGTTCGGAAATCCTTCAGGTGAAGGCGGGGACGTAGAGCTGGGTGCTCGAACCACGATGCAAATCTCTGTGTTTGCGATTAGTTTATTTGTGTTATTTACTTGCTTTATATTCATTGCTACATTGTCGATCAATACTCATACAACAAGATTGCATTGCGCACCTCAAACTCTTATCTAGTGGAATCACGAGGAAGGAGTTCGAGCTCTTCACAGGGTATTCGGCTTCTAATCTTGTTTTAGGTGATCGTTGCATCATAACATTTTAAATTTGTGTATTGATTAGCATTATCACCTATTCACCCCCCTTCTAGGTGATTTCAGAAAAATCACTGTGAGGGAATTTTGGAGGTTTTCAAAAACGTCCAAATCAACATTCCCTTCTTGGATGCCATTAATCAGATACCGTCATATGCTAAATTTCTAAAGGACCTAACAATGGTCAAGAGGAAAAGTTCTGTGCCTCTTGAAGCTGCATTTGCTACACAGGCATCATGTCTCATCCAGCAATCCATTGCACCTAAATATGAGGATCCAGGGAGTCCAACTATTTCTATTACGATAGGAGATCAGGTTATGGATCAGTGTCTACTAGATTTAGGGGCAAGTGTAAACTTTTTACCCTATTCTATGTACAAACAATTAGGTTTAGGGGAGTTACAACTGACTAACCTTACATTCTTCTAGCAGATAGGTCAGTTAAGGTCCCCAAGGCAATTGTTGAGGATGTTATTTTGAAGGTCGACGAATTCTATTTTCCTGCTGACTTTGTGGTCTTAGACACTGAACCAGTTAGAGTCCAAGCAATCACTCCCCTGTGATTTTAGGGAGACCATTTCTTACTACTGCTGATGCTATTATTAGATATAGGAATGGAGTCATGACCTTGTCATTTAGGAATATGACAGTTGAGCTAAACGTTTTCCATACTAGTTCCCAACCACATTTAATGGACGATCTGAGGAGGTCAATATGATTAATATGTCAATCAATCACACCTTTGAGGAGTCTTGCTATGAAGACCCCTTGGAGAAATGCTTAGCTCATCTTGGAATGAATTTTCATATTGAGGAGTCTATAGAAGAGGTGAACGCATTATTAGATTCTGCACCCATCAAGATCTTAAAGAGAGTTTTTTTTAGCGTTGTAATGCGAGATTGGAGAGGATCAAGGGCTTTGTATTTGATACTTATTGAATAAAATTCAGAATTATTCTTCAAGATCTTGCACGTTCAGTCTAAGTCTTTCTTTAATTTTCTATTTTTTTTATGTTATTCTTTTCTTGCATATTTGATTCCATGAAGTCATCTCTTATCTTTTATTAGCTTATTTTGTTTTCAACATTGCTTAGAGGAGGGAAACAACAAGGCGACGACAAGAAACAATTTCACTAGTTCATCTTCCTCTTCCCTTCGTACCAATCTCTTAATGTCTTTTTTTTACTTTGGTTATTCAAATCTTCGCAAAAAGGTTAGTATTTCTTTCTTCTTTTCCTTCTTCATATTTTTATTTTCTTTTACTTTATTCATATTTTTATTTTGCTTTTGCTTTCTTCTACAAGATCTTTATTTATTTATTTATTTATTTTAAAAAAAACAAAATTCAGACCTTCATCCAAGGGATTTCTCAACTAGAATAAGATAAAAGTAAGATTTTAATAACTAAATTTTCAAGAACAAGTCTCTGTGGATTCGATCCTATACTTGCCACTACACACTTTGTTAAAAAGATTCTAGCAAGTTTAGGTTTCATAACTTGTACGTGATTCAACAACGATGGAGTTTTTCATGAACTTCGAAATGCGAACATTCATCATTGAGGATTGAGTTTTTGACAAGGTTTCTAATGCTCTTTCCAAATCTGTCATTTTTTTTATCTGGATGATTTTGATGTTGTTGGTAAGCGGGCTGAAGATTGTATTGGTAAATCGGCTGAAAATTGTGTTGGTAAGCGGGATCAGGACCAGACTGACTCCATGAAAAGTTTGAATGATTCCTCCATCCCGGGTTGTATGTCTTGGAGTAAGGATTGAAATTTGGTCTGGTAAAGGCTACATTCATACCATCAGGTAAATCTATTGAGCTTGGTATACATGACTCTCCTAAAAAATGTGAGTCAAAGCATAGTAGTAGGTACAACCCGGATTTGGCATTTAGGGTGGGTTGATCTGGTTCACTGAATTTTGTTCCCTAGCCTCTAGCAATTATAGTCTCCTCGTCAGTGGTGTAAGTTTGGCCTCAGTAGCTATGAAAGACTCAATGGAATTCATACCGATTCTGATGTTGTGGGGTTAGTCTTTTCAGGATAAAAATCCCACTGAATGGTCTTTTCGACTAAGGCTTCAAATAAATCCCAACCCTGGTCCTCGTCCTTCTTTAAGAAATCTCCTTGACACATAGTCTCAAGGAGCATTTTGGTTTGGTAATTTAGTCCGTCATAAAGAATTTGGCACTACCGCCATTTTTTTATCCGTAGTGAGGACATTGGGCTAACAAATCCATAACCGCTATTCGGAAGGAGGAATTGAATTGAGCAAGAGTTCAGAGTAAACCGTTTATGTCCTTGTGTTGATGTTCAAACTCTGAATATATGTGAAGATTTACTTTTCTCCTTCGTATTACCGTTCGTAGCACAACCTATAATGGGTCGTATCCGCAGGAAGGACTAGCGATGAAAGCGTTCACAGTTCTTATGTTGAAGCTTTTGAGAAGAAAAATGAAGGTTCTTCTTTGTTCAAATCGGAAAACAAAACAAAGTAGAAAGAAAGTGAAGAATCTTTGTAGTGTTTTAAGAAAAGGAAAATGGAAGCGAGAAAATTGAATAAAAAATGGTGAAGTTGAAAAAGAGAACGTTTTAGAAAAGAGTTTTAAAATTCGATAGAGAGAAAGCCATGACTAACTAACGTTCTACACTACTAACTTACTAATCTCGTTGGGTGATTTGTGCCTCATGTAGATTCATTGGCGATAGTCCATCTTGCTTTGTCAAATCAATAAGTTGTCCCGAATTGAGGATATGTCCTCATCTTGGCTTGACTAGGTGGCGTCCTTGGATCATTGGCTCCCAATAGGTTCACAATAATGGAACATAGGTATTCACACTTTAGGTATGCTTAACAAGAATGTAAGATTCGTTAAATCATCAAAGCTCTAACAAGCTAGCTTGAAATAAGAAGGTAGTGCAATAGGTGTTAGCATACTAAGTAATCCATCTTCATGTTCCATCAAGGCACTTGTTAAAGAAACAAGGCTCTAAATGAGGCACACATGAATCATATGGAGGGGATACAAAGCCTTCACCAAGAATTGAAATAATACTCATCTTCATTGGAAATAAAAAGACTTGTTAATTATAAGACTAGAAATGAAAACATCCAATGATTTATATGAGCTAGCAATCATCCAAGAGTTAGTAGTTAGTAGTGTTAGAAGTTAGTTAGTCATGTTAGGAGATTAGTTAGCCATAGAAAAGAAAAGCAAGAAAGAAGATATGGTAAAATAAGTGCAAGAAGGTAAAGAGCTTTGAAAGTAAATGTAATAGAGCAAGAAAATTTGAGAAGGGAAAGCTTGAGCTTTGTATTGGAGATGTCACTTCTTCAATTACAGATATCCCTCTCACCTACTCTCTCTCTCTCTCTCTCACCTTTTCTAGTTCTAAAAGGAGAAAATGAAAAATTACGCAAGAAGACTAAGAGAGAACTAAAGAACTCCTAACTATTTTCTTAAAACAAAATGCTATTCCCTCCTCCATTTTACAGAGGCCCTGGGGGTCCTTTTATAGGCCTCAGGAGCTGATCGCGGCCCATAATAGCCGTAGGATCAATCACCTGATTAACGACTAAGGATTTGCCGCGGATCCGCGGCTAGAACCGCGTTTCCTCGGCAGCATCTTGGCCGTGGCGCCTGCGATCGCTCTGACATTCTATTATGGTGCAGGTTCCTACCTGGAGCTTCTAAAAGTTGGGGAATATGCCTTGGTTCGTTCCAGAATTGGGCTTCCTTGATGTGGGCTCCTTAAAACACTTTTAATTCTTTGAAAAATCCAAAATTTGGGCCTTCTTCTCCATTAAAGAATGGACCTGAAAAATAAGAGAGAAAAACATTAAAAAATCCTATTTTTATTAATATAAAGCATGGTAAGGTGATATAAAATAATGCAAAATGAACTCCAATCACACCCCCATACCTAGCTTTTGCTCGTCCCTAAGAAAAATAAGCAAAAAAAGAGAAAATCCTAACTAAATTATATACCACTTTCGTAGGTGACACGATTTCACTGAGCTCATGCAACAAGCCGTTAAACCTCTAGGTTACCCTAGAGGGGGAGTGTTGTCTCCTTAGGGTTTTCAGCGGATTGCACCCACAAAATCCAAAGAAAAATTTTTAGTGATTTTAGAAAAGGAAGAAAAAAGTTTATGATTCATTTTTTCCAAGAATTTAGGTGATCTTTCGATTTCAGGTTACCCTATCCTTTTCCTTCTTTTTATAAGCCTCCATTCGAAGTTTTGTCTTCAACATAGGTTAAGTTTTCAAAAATAGAGCGAGAACTAGATTTTGTATTAAGCCTAACATATATACATATATATGTATTCAGAATTGTTCTTAGACTATGTGATTGGAGTTCATTTATGCATCATTTTATACCACCAAACTATACTTTATGTGATTAAATATGGGATTTTTATTGCCTTTTTCTTTCTTTTTTCAGGTCCAATATTTAATGGAGAAGAAGGCCCAACAATTAAGATTTTTAAAGGAATTTAAGAGTAATTTAGAAGCTCACAAGAAGAAAGCCCAGATCTGAATTGATCCAAAACATATTCTCCACTTTCTAGAAGATCCAGCTAGGCACACGAAGCATAACAGAATGGCAAAGAATTCGTTGGCACAATGGCCAAGATTCTGCTGTGGAAACGCGGCTCTGGCCGCTGATCCACGGCAGTCCTTTGGCCGTTGATCAAGCGTTTGATCCAACGGCTGTGGTGGGAAGGCCTCGTCTCCTGAAGGCTATAAATAGACCCCTAGGGCCTCTGTAATCGGGGAGGAGAGAATAGCATTCTTGTTTAGGGAAATTGTTAGGCATTCTCTAGGTTTTCTTTAGTCTCTTGTGTAATTTTCATTTTCTCCTTCTAGAATCTAGAAAAGAGAGAGAGTGAGGGTGAGAAATCTTTGTAATTGAAGAAGGTGACAACTCAATACAAGGATCAATCCTTCATTCTTCAAGTCTTTTCTTGTTCTAGTGCATTTTCTTCTTCAAACTTTTACCTTCTTGCATTTACTTTCTACAATGAATTGTTACTTGTTCTTCATTTTCATGTCTAGCTAACTCATTAACATGACTAACTAACTTCTAACTCTACTAACTACTAACTCTTGGGTGATTGCTAACTCATATGAAGCATTGGATGCTTTTTTTTTTAGTCTTGCAATTACAAGTCTCTTTATCCCCAATGAAGATGAGTTATGTTCAATTCTTAGCAAATGCTTTGTACCCCCTCCAAATGATTCATGTGAGCCTCACTTAGAGCCTTGTCTTTAGAACAAGTGCCTTTGGAACATGAAGATTGATCACTTCATTATGCTTAATAAATATTGTACTAGTTTCTTATTTCATGCTAGCTTGATTATAGCTTTGATGGACTAATGAATCTTGCATTTTTTCTTAGCATACCTAAGTGTGACTACCCTTATTCCATTATTGAAAATCTATTTAGGGAGTCGATGATTCAAGGAGGCAACTAACCAAGCCTAGATGAGAACACCTCCTCGACATGGAACAACACATCGACTTGACAAAGCAAGATATACTATTGCCGATGAATCAACATGAGGCATGCATCACCCAATGAGAGTAGTAAGTTAGTAGTTTTGAATGTTAGTTAGTCATGGCTTTTCTTTCTATCGTACTTCAAAAACCCTTTTCTTAAAACATTCTTTTTTCAAATATCACCGTTTTCATTCAATCTTTCTTTCCGTTTTTCCTTTTCCTTACAAAAACCCACAAAGATTTTTCACTCACTTTCTACGTCGCTTTGTTTTTCATTTTCAAACAAAGAAGAACTTTCGTTTTTCTTCTCGAAATCTCAATATAAAAACCTTGAATGCTTCTATTGCTAACCCTCCTTGTGGATACGACCCGTCATAGCTTGTGCTACGAACGGTGATTCGGAAGGAGTAAAGTAAACCTTCATATATATTTAGAGTTTTTGATCATCAGTACACGGACATCAACGGTTTACTCTAAACCCTCTCTCAATACAATTAATCCTCTTTCGAACAAATTTTTGGTGCCGTTGCCGGGAGGGTAACGGTTTTTATTTGAGTTTTTGAACTAAAACGAATTTTTTCATCTCTGTTGCAGGTTACAGGTTAGGAAAACAGGAAAAGAAGACTTGCAGTAACATATAAGTGGTCTTGGGTCTCTGCTCTAGAAAGCAAAGACCAAGTACCCTCTGAATTGCTGCGTTTTCTCAGATTTGGCCACGGAGCCGCGGCAAGGAGGAGTTCAATACTGACTGGTTTTGTGCAGGACTGCAAGCTTTGCAAAAATATAGCTTGCTGCAAACTTTATTTCTTATATGCCACACTAGGAGCCTGCTAATAAACCAACAGTAAAATATTTGTTGAAAAATTTAAAAATTGATTAGACGTTTGCATTTTAGGCACGTGTCTTTTCAATTCATTTACTTTACTGTTGAAAAGTGCTGGAGCAAGGTACGTTCGTATTGCATTTAGAATAAGACTCATCTCTTGGTTGATTTACATCGCTGTAAGTGAATCTTGTTCGCATATATTGTACACTTGCACAAATTGATCTTAAGGGCACCACCCAATAACAAGATAAGGTGGGAATTTAATCACCCTTCCTTGGCCCAAAAATCACATTCCAAGCACTCACAATCCCAAGCTTTTTAATAAAAATTGATAGACGTTGGCCCCTAGGGACATCCGGACTCATTAAGAGATCAGCTGAGGTTGAAAATTGTTTTTGATTCATACTCCAGTCAAATCAGTGTCTAAGGTTGGGGATTAAGAGGTTAAGCCTCGAAGATACCGTGATTTGGCGTAATTAAGGCCCGTTGCTTACGCACGAATACCTCCCACCGTATTTTGCCCCTACCTGGCTGATTAGCTGTGGTCTGACTCGAGCAATAACCTTCTTCGGTTCATCGAACAGTTAGGAGTCGTCTAGGTCCAGGTATCCTAGATAACTTGTGATTGTTTTTCCTTTTTTCTTGTTTGTTATTTTCCTTTTTCGCTTGCTTGCTTGGTGAACATTGTCTGTGATTGTGCATGCAAGAGTGGTACTGGGATCCAATTTAGCAGACTTGTTAGGACTTCTCACTTGCACAAACACCACTTCCTAACACAATCCCAATCATGGCTAACAATACTTCTCTCCAAGACAAGTTCTACCCTATTCGCACTTCACTTCATGCATTCTTTTACCCGAGGCAAATGGAAATAATTTTGAGCTTAAACCGCGATTCATAAATACACTCCCTAGGTTTCATGGCCTAGAATCCGAGGACGCATATTTCTTCATTTGTGAGTCTGAAGAAGTGTGTTTGATGATGAGAATTCCCTAATTCGGGGAGGACGCTGTTAGATTAAGATTCATTCCCTTCGCGCTTAAAGATATAGCCAAGAAGTGGCTATATAATCTGTCTGCCAGTTCTATCTCGCCATGGGATGTTTTATCAAAATCTTTCTTAAGAAGTTCTATCCCATTCATAAAACGGCCCTCATCAGAAAAAACATAATGCAATTTAAGCAGGAATCAAGTGAACCATTTTGGAAGTATTTTGAACGATTTAAAGATTTACTAGCTCAATGTCCTCATCACGGCATAGAGAAGTGGCGGCAGTGTCAAATTCTCTATGATAGACTAGACTACCAAACTAAGACACTCCTTGAGACTATGTGTCAAGGAAAATTTTTGAAGAAAGATGAGAATCAGGGTTGGGACCTCTTTGAAGCTTTAGTAGAAAAAACCATTCAGTGGGAGTCTTGTCCCGAGAAAACCAATCCCACCACTTCCAGAACTAGTATGCATTCAATTGAATCCTCTATAGCTGCCAAGACAAAGATAACACAATTGATGAAAAGGCTAGAACTGCTCGAGGCTAGGGAACCGAATTCTGTGAATCAGGTCAACCCACCACCTGTGATCAATCCGGGTTGTACCTGCTGCCATACTCTTAACCACCTGTTTGAGGAGTGTCCTTTCTACCAAGCTCAAATGTACCCTGAGAATATGAATGCAGCATACACTAGACTCAGCTACAATCCGTACTCTAAAACATACAACCGGGATGGAGGAACCATCCAAATTTCTCATAGAGTCAGTCTGGTTATGAGCAACCAAGGCAACCATTTCCATACCAATATCCTGCTCAGTCTCATCAACCCAGTTTCCACCAGAGTCCACCAAATTTCCAATCAAGCTTCCAACATAACTTTTAGCCCACATATCAGCAACAACAAAGACAAAATCATCCAGATAAAAAATTGTCAGATTTAGAATGAATGATTGAACCTTATCCAAAACCCAGGCCTCAATGATGAATACCCACCACCAGGCTATCAATAGATTAGAGGTTCAGATAGGTCAACTGGTTAACTCATTAAATGAAAGACAAAAGGGAACACTGCCAAGTCAACCATTGCCCAATCCTAAGAACCCCTTCCCTATTCATGAAGCTAAAGACATAGGTCCAAGTCAATGCAATACTTTTCATATTTTGAGATCTGGAAAGCAGATAGACAATCAGGTTTCTAGTCATCCTGTTCCTAATAAATCAGTGTCAACACCTCCTGTTCATGTACCACCAACTCAAAATGATCCACCTTCAAGTTCAAAACCTTCAACCTCCAAATCCAATAACAAAGACAAAACAGATGAGCAATCATACAAGCCTATTGTACCATTCCCTTATAGGGTAGCAAACCAAAACATTAATGCTCAAATGGAGAAGATTTGGGAAATGTTTAATCAGGTCCAGATCAATATGCCCCTTCTTGATTCCATACAACAAGTCCCCTCGTATGCCAAGTTCTTAAAAGATATGTGCACCAAGAAAAGGAAAGCAAATGTCCCAAAGAAGGTCTTCCTTGCTTCAAACATAAGTGAGTTGCTAACTAGGCCCAGTCCTGTGAAATACAAAAGCCCAGAGAGTCCAACCATTTCCTGTATTATAGGACAGACCACGATAAACAGGGCATTACTTGATCTAGGAGCCAGCATTAACCATCGTCCTTTCTCTGTGTATCAGCAACTCGAGTTGGACGACCTCCGTCCAACCAGAGTTACTATACAACTGGCTGATCGATCTGTAAAGATTCCCAAGGGGGAGATTACAGATGTTCTCATACGGGTCGGGAAATTCATTTACCCCGTGGATTTCATTGTTCTGGAGACGCAACCCGTACACAATCCCAAAGCTCAGACCCCTGTCATTCTAGGACGACCCTTCCTAGCCACCGCAAACGCAATCATCAACTGTAGGAATGGATCTCTGCGTCTAACTTTTGGAGAAATGACAAAAGAGGTAAACGTTTTTCACCTGGGAAACAACCTCGAGATTTGGATAATGAGTCATTTGAAGTAAACTTAATTGAGGGATTAACAAGTGAACATGTGTTTAGACGGGAAGGTGTTGTATTGTGGAGTATAATTTGCACACAAAGTATATTCAATAAAAAGAGATAAGGTTTAGAAACAACCTCAAGTGCTTTGATCACTCCACAAATGTATTCAAAATGATTAATATACCCTTTCCTATCTCCGCTATAGCAATGGCTATACCGAGTCGATTCTCAGGAGAGCTTGCGATGGAAGCGTTACGGTTGGTAGTGAGGAAAGAAAACGAAGATTCTTCTTTGTCTTAAAGAATAAAAACAAATTAGAAAAAGAAGTAAAAGAATTGGTGGATATGTTCATGATGGAAAATGAAAAGAAATCAAAGAAGAGATTGGCTTTTGGAATTAAAACTAAAAGAAAGAAAACTTTGAAGAAGACTTTGAAGGTGAAGAAAACCATGGCTAGCTAACCTTACTTCCTTACTAAAAACTTACTAAACTCCGTGATGGTGAATGCGTGCCTCATGTTGATTCATCGGCATAGATTTATCTTGCGTGTTGGTCTAATTACTTTCCCACTTGGATGACGGGTGATCATTCTTGGACTTGTCTTGTAGCCTCATAGATGTCATTGGCCTACAAATTAGACTTTCAATAATGGAATCAAAAGAGCTACACTCAAGGGATGCTAAGGAAGAAGATACAACATTCATTAATGGAAGTAAAGAAGTTGTACAACAAATAGCATATTGGTGATCCATCTCCATGTTCCATCAAGGCACTTGTTCTAGACAAGGCTCTAAATGAGGCACACATGAATCATATGGAGAATTACAACAAGATACTTGCCAAGCATGAAAGTAACCCATCGGAGAAGAGAAGATCATACACTTTGCAAGATTAAAGATAGCAATCACCCATGAGATAGTAGTTAGCAAGGTAAGTTGTTAGCTAGCCATGAGAAGAAAGAATTAGCTACTAGCCATTAGAAAAGCAAAACAAAGCATGAATAAAATTGCAAGTAAAGTAAAACTAGAAGTAAAGAAAGCAAGAGTTACTAGAAAATGCTCAAGTAGAGAAGAAGAGAATGGATCAATCCTTGCTTCACAAGTTGTCACACCTTGGTATACACAAGCTCTCTCTCTCTTACAACTCTCTTTTGCAGAATTTCTAGGGAGGAAGAAGGAGATCTAAAGAACTAAAAACCTAGGGAAAAATCCTACAAAAATTACAAGCATCTACTCTCTAATCTCTCCTCTTCACGTTCTCCCCTTTTTACGAAGCCCTTGGTCCAGTATTTATAGGCTCAGAGAGAAGTATCTAGAGCCAGGTTGTTGGAGCAAAATCCGGAGCTCCAACAGACTTCCAACTGTCGCAATTTGGCGGCAAAATCCCGGATTTTGCGGCTCAACTGAAGTTGTTGGGTAACAACTTTCTGGTACGAGTTTGTTACGAGGTTGTTATCCGCGTGGCCTTCTAGAATCTTGAGTTGTTGCGTAGAATTCTCTAGATCCTGGGCTCAAATTTGGGCTCTCTTTTTGGGCTTTGAATTAATCTCTTTTAATTATTGCTAATTAAAGAGATTTTGGGCCTTTTCTCCATTTGAGTGTGGACCTGCAAAAATATAGAGAAGATGAGTAAAAATCATATTTTTATTTGCAAAAATGCATGGGAACAATGTGGTAAAATATGCAGAATTGTGTAACAATCTCACCCCCACACTTATTCTTTTGCTCGTCCCGAGCAAAACAAAGAAAGAAAAAACTATACTACCAATTTATTACACCACTTTCGCAGGTGACGCGATTGCACTGAGCATGTGCAACAAGCCGTTAAACCTCTAGGTTACCCTAGAGGAGGAGTGTTGTCTCCTGAGGGTTTTCAGCGGATTATACCCACAAAATCCATAAAGAAAGAAGAAAATGTTAGTATTTTGAAAATGCATTTTGAAAGAGAGACATGTTTTCGAACTATTTTTGCAAAAATATAAGTGATCTTAGGTCATAAGTCCACCTATAATCATTCTTTCTTAAACTTAGTCTCTATGCAAGATCTTGTCTTCAATTAAGGTAAGAATTCAAAATTAGATTGAATACTTTATCTTTCATAAAACCTAGATAATATGCACACCGTGCTCAGTGAAAATTTCTGGGATTTTAACTCCAACCATCAAGCCATTTATTTATTTATATATATATATATATATTTTTCTGTTTTTTTTTCTTCCCTTAGTTTAAGCTTTCTAGTTTACCCTTGTAGCGAGCCTTTAACCGATGATTCCCAAACCAGATGGTCTTAGGGCACCAGATGAGAAAACATCCCTCGGTTTAAGGTCTCGAGTAAAAAAGGCCACAAAACTAAAGGGGATTATTTATTTCCTTTACCACCGTTAGGCGTGAATAATCATGCTTCTTGAGGCACATTTATTCAGCTTAATAGGTGATGTTTTATTACATCTTTATTTTTCTTTCTCTTTTTTTTATTTTTATGGCATTTTTGGTCTTTGTCTCCATCCCAAGAAATGTGTAAGTGTAAAGTGCATATTTATCTAAGGTAAAAATTCAAGATAAAAATATCTCACCAATTTTACTTACTTAGCCTATAATTTCAAACAAGATCTATTATTTCAACTAGGTTTAAGATGTCATAATTAAGGCTTTCTTAATTTCTAAGATACATCTTAATTTTCTTAAAAATAGATCAAAACTTTGTCTCTTATTTCAAATTTTTTTTTATATTTCTAAAAGAAGTGTAAAAGAAAGAAAATCTAAAAACTCTATGTTAGTAAACCCTCCCCACACACTTATTTCATGCATTGTCCTCAATGCATCGTGATATATGTATGCATGAAACAAATAGAGAGGAAGGGAAAAAAATTACCTCAAGGTGGTGGTTCCGGTGGCGGTCTGATTGGTCTACGAAACATGGCCCAATCAACTTTGCTTTGGGTTTTGAGGAACCCACCAGAAATATCGTGAATATAACCCACTAAAAAGATAAATCCATGAAGGATCTTTATTAAGTAATGGACCCCATCTAATTTCCATTTTCCATAATTAATTTAGAATCAAATTTGTCAACTACCTTGTCCCAAAGTGGTGTATGAAATGATAGAACTGTTGACTTGGACTCAGGAAGGACAGGATCTAATACCGACTCAGGAAAGTGACTTAAGTCAAGTGATGGTTCAGGAGTCGAAATGATTTCAGGAATTAGGTCCAAGTCAAGAAAATGAAGCTCAAGTCCACATGTATTGTCCAACAATGGAATGTGACCTAATATGGGTGATATCTCTTTACTTCCAATATTAAGGAATTCAAGCTCATCGCCATACAATTCTTCAAAACTAAGGTCAACGTTTTCCGTCAGAATTGTACAATCAGTTTTAGAAGTAAAGAGATAGTGAGAATCTAGGTCACATTTCTCATGTAGTTCAATACCAAAGAATGGAGAACTTGCCAATTTGTCAATAGTATCTTCAGAAGTGTATAATTGGTCAAGTTCAATATGATCCTCAAAGATGGGTGATTCAACTTCATTATGAATTGGGACAGGATCCAATGTCGACTCCGGGAAAAGATTGAAGTCAGGTAAAGTTACCGGAGTCATTATTGAATCAGGAAAAAGAATTGAATCACTAAGTTGGGGTTTAAGATCACATTCCTCTTGTAGTTCAATTCCACAAAAATGTGAACTTGCCAATTTTCAATGGGACTTTCAAAAGTATGAAATTGGTCAAGTTCAATATGATCATCATAAATTTTGGTGATTCAATTTCACAATGGATAGGCACTGGATCCAATACTGACTTTGGAAATGGAGTGAAATCAGATAAAGATACGGGAGTCATTTTGATCAGGAAGTAGAATTGAATCATCAAGTGGAAGTTCAGGATCATATTCATGTTCAAGTTCAATTTCAGAAAAGGAAAACTTGCCAAAATGTCAATGGGTTTTGAAGTTTGGACAAGTTCAGGTGGTCGTGCTGAAATTGAATCATGATTTCCAAAATGATAGGAGTCTTGGTCATATCAATAGAGGCATAGTTGAATTGGTCAAAGGTTGATAAGATAGAGTTTCCTCATTCCTATAGATGTTAACCAATTGACTCAATTGTTCATCCACCTTATTGAAAGACTCGGCACGTGTTTTTTTATATTGTAACAAAGACTCTTGCAAGATGTTTATACTCTTTTCTAAACGTGATATTTCTACAAATGGCTGCTCTAGAATGGGAGTATAAGAATATTGACTTTGGAAAGTTTGTGAATAATGTGAGTCACACATGTGTGGAGATTGAAGCTTGGACTCACACAAGAGTTCTTTACTTGTTTCCATGACAAATGGTTGTTCATTATGAAGAGGTGGAACTGAGTAAGACTCTTGAAAATACTGTGGAATTGGAGAGGCCAATGTTTTTGGAAGTTCTTGCTCGGCCCTCTGAAGATTGGCTTCTAAACTCCTTAGTAACTCAGATTTTTCTTCAATTGGTGGTTCAGAAAAAAGGAGTATATGAAGTGAATCGGGAAATGAATACTGTGGACAAGGTGAATATGGTGGACAAGGAGTTTAAAAATTTGACTCGGGTACGTGAATCCCCAATGACTCTGTGACGAGTTGAAATCATTATGGAAATTATGGTTATTAGATTGTGGGTATGGGTTGGAATGATTCGGATAAGGCCAACCCGTGTATTTGGTTGGTGCATATTGTAAAACACCGGGTTGGAATTATCTGAATAGAATGGAGTCTGTGTGAAATATGGATTATTATTAGGATGGAAAGAATTGTTGAATGCCATATCACACAAAAAATCACAAACAAAAAGAAACAAACAAATAAACAATCAAGAAAAAAATTCTAACCTAAGTTAGGGTAGACTTATGACCTAGACGACTCCTAACTGATTAGACTGTCCACGGGAGATTTAGTGTAGACTTTGACCACAAGCTAATCAGCCAGGAAAGGTCAAGGTTGTTGGGAGGTTTTCCGTCAGAGACGTTCCTTAATTAAGTAACCACCAACCTTCGGGCTTTCGGCCCTCAGTCCCTTTCCTAGACACTGATTTTGCAAGAGTCAATTTCCATCACTTTTTCCCCTTAGGATGATCTCCTAAATGAGTCCGAGATGTCCCTAGGGCCAACGTCTACTTTTTTTTATTAATTAGGCTTGGGTTAGTGAGTGCTGGGATGGTGGTTTTTGGACTAAGGAAAGGGTGATAAAATCCCCACCTTATCTTGTTTATGGGTTATGCCCTTAGATTCGATTTGTGCAAGTGTACGAGATATAACTAGGATACACTCAAGCATGACAATCAAGCAAGAGATGATTCCTAGTCTACATGCAATGCAAACATACCTTGCTCCAGCACTCTTCAACAGTAAAAGTAAATGAATTGAAAAGACACGTGCCTAGAAATGCAAATGTCTAATCAATTTTTAACGTTTTCAACCATTTTTTACTGTTGATTTTATTAGCAGGAGTATGGTGAAGAATACAAGAATTAAGTACTGCAGCAGATGTGTTTTGTAGAATCAGAAGCCCTGCAGAAACTTGTTAGGAGTTCACTCCTCCTTGCCGCAATTCTGCGGCAAAAACCCAGAATTTGCGGCAATTCAGAGGGATCCTGGTCTCTGCTTTCGAGAGCAGAGGCCAGGTCCACTTATATGTTTCTGCAATGCAAATTTTCCTGTTTTTTTCAACCTGTAACCTGCAACAGAGAAGAAAATTCGTTTAGTTCTTCACTTTAAACCAAAAACCGTTGCTCTCCCCGGCAACGCGCCAATTTGTTTAGACGGGAAAGGTGTTGTATTGTGGAGTATAATTTGCACACAAAGTATATTCAATAAAAGAGATAAGGTTTAGAAACAACCTCAAGTGCTTTGATCACTCCACAAATGTATTCAAAATGATTATATACCCTTTCCTATCTCCGCTATAGCAATGGCTATACCGGGTCGATTCTCAGGGAGAGCTTGCGATGGAAGCGTTACGGTTGGTAGTGAGGAAAGAAAACGAAGATTCTTCTTTGTCTTAAAAGAATAAAAACAAATTGGAAAAAGAAGTAAAAGAATGGTGGATATGTTCATGATGGAAAATGAAAAGAAATCAAAGAAGAGATTGGCTTTTGGAATTAAAACTAAAAGAAAGAAAACTTTGAAGAAGACTTTGAAGGTGAAGAAAACCATGGCTAGCTAACCTTACTTCCTTACTAAAAACTTACTAAACTCCGTGATGGTGAATGCGTGCCTCATGTTGATTCATCAGCATAGATTTGTCTTGCGTGTTGGTCTAATTACTTTCCCAATTGGATGACGGGTGATCATTCTTGGACTTGTCTTGTAGCCTCATAGATGTCATTGGCCTACAAATTAGACTTTCAATATGAATCAAAAGAGCTACACTCAAGGGATGCTAAGAAGAAGATACAACATTCATTAATGGAAGTAAAGAAGTTGTACAACAAATAGCATATTGGTGATCCATCTCCATGTTCCATCAAGGCACTTGTTCTAGACAGGCTCTAAATGAGGCACACATGAATCATATGGAGAATTACAACAAGATACTTGCCAAGCATGAAAGTAACCTATCGGAGAAGAGAAGATCATACACTTTGCAAGATTAAAGATAGTAATCACCCATGAGATAGTAGTTAGCAAGGTAAGTTGTTAGCTAGCCATGAGAAGAAAGAACTAGCTACTAGCCATTAGAAAAGCAAAACAAAGTATGAATAAAATTGCAAGTAAAGTAAAACTAGAAGTAAAGAAAAGCAAGAGTTACTAGAAAATGCTCAAGTAGAGAAGAAGAGAATGGATCAATCCTTACTTCACAAGTTGTCACACCTTGGTATAACACAAGCTCTCTCTCTCTTACAACTCTCTTTTGCAGAATTTCTAGGGAGGAAGAAGGAGATCTAAAGAACTAAAAACCTAGGGAAAAATCCTACAAAAATTACAAGCATCTACTCTCTAATCTCTCCTCTTCACGTTTCTCCCCTTTTTACGAAGCCCTTGGTCCAGTATTTTTAGGCTCAGAGAGAAGTATCTAGAGCCAGGTTGTTGGAAAAAATCCGAAGCTCCAACAGACTTCCAACTGCCGCAATTTGGCGGCAAAATCCCGGATTTTGCGGCTCAACTGAAGTTGTTGGGTAACAACTTTCTGGTATGAGTTTGTTACGAGGTTGTTATCCACGTGGCCTTCTAGAATCTTGAGTTGTTGCGTAGAATTCTCTAGATCCTGGGCTCAAATTTGGGCTCTCTTTTTAGGCTTTGAATTAATCTTTTTAATTATTGCTAATTAAAGAGATTTTGGGCCTTTTCTCCATTTGAGTGTGGACCTGCAAAAATATAGAGAAGATGAGTAAAAATCATATTTTTATTTGCAAAAATGCATGGGAACATGTGGTAAAATATGCAGAATTGTGTAACAATCAACATGACATGGAGATTGAATATGAGTCTGATAGAGAATTTGAATTGGAGTCTGATGACTTCAACATTGATCGAATCATCTACTCCACAGTGGAGTGGGCAACAAATGTCACCCCTATCCTTCCCTTACACAAGGAACAACCATTGATAGATCAGGTTCTCTCTTCGAGCTTAAGGTTCTTCTTGGCCTCTCAAGTACCAGTTCTTGGGTGAGAAGGAAGCATTCCCCATGATAATTGCGTCCCATCTTATGGAACAACAAAAGAGGATCTTCTTGTGGTGTTAAGGGAAATCGATAAGCCATTGGTTGGACCATAGCTGATATAAAGGGATTAGTCCATCCATTGTGCAACACTGGATTCATTTGACGGAAGATGCAAACCAAAACGTGACCCACAACGTAGACTAAAAACCCGATCATGTAGGAGGCTGTTAGAGCTGAGATTTGAAGCGATTAGACAATGGGATTATCTATTCCATATCCGATAGCCAATGGGTTAGTCCAGTCCACGCTGTGCCAAAGAGATAGGGTTTACCGTGATAGAAAATGATAAGAAGAATTGGTGTAAACTCGCCTTCCAACGAAGATTCGAGTCTGTATTGATTACCAAAAATTAAACGCTGTCACGTGTAAAGACCACTTTCCCTTCCGTTCATAGATCAAATGCTCGAGAGACTAGCTGGACATGAGTACTACTGTTTCCTGGATGGATATTCAGGATATAATCAAATCTCAATTGCTCCCGAGGATCATGATAAGACTACTTTCACCTGTCATTTGAATATTTGCATACCGAAGAATACCCTTCGGCCTATGCAATGCTCCCGTAACGTTTCAACGTTGCATGCTTAGTCTTTTTTTTGACATGGTGGAAAGATTTTTGGAGATTTTCATAGATGATTTCTCTATTTATGGTGATTCCTTTGAACAATGCTTGCACCATCTTAAGCTGGTTTTACAACGATGCATGGAGAAAAACTTGACACTCAACCGGGAGAAGTGTCACTTTATGGTCAAGTAAGGAATAGTCCTAGGGCACGAAGTTTCAAACAAAGGAATTGAGGTTGATAGATCGAAAGTGGAAGTAATAACAAACTCCCTGAGCCAAATGCTTAAAAAGACATTAGATCATTTTTAGGGCACGTTAGCTTCTATAGAAGATTTATTCAGGGGTTTAGCAAAATTGCTAGACCTTTAACAAATCTCTTAGGAAAAGATGTGCCCTTCAATTTTGATGAAGAGTGTCTACAAGCTTGGGAGGAGCTTAAACACAGACTTGTCTTGCGCCAATAATCTCAGCGCCTGATTGGACTAGGCCTTTTGAAATCAAGTGTGATGCCTCTGATTATGCCATAGGCGCTGTTCTTGGACAGGGTACTGATAAAAGACAACACGTGATTTCTATGCTAGTAGGACGCTTAATGAAGCCCAACTAAATTACACAACGACTGAAAAGAAATTTTTTAGCAGTTGTGTTTGCGTTGGAGAAGTTTCGCCAATACCTACTAGGGTCTAGGTCTAGGACAACGATTTTCACTGATCACTCCACCCTTAGATACTTGATGCAAAAGAAGGATGCAAAGGCTAGACTGATTCGATGGATACTTCTTTTGCAAGAGTTTGATTTGGAAATTATAGACAAAATGGGCGTTGAGAATGTGGTGGCAGATCACCTTTCGCGAATTTCAATGCACCAACTGAGACAATACCAATCAATGAAAACTTTCCTGACGAACACATCTTCACGATGTGTAAAGAGCCCTGGTATGCTGATATAGAAAACTACCTTGCAACCGGGCGAAACACCTTCAAAATTGGTCAGGTCAGGACAAGCATCGCTTGATGAGACAATTACAGTTTTTCTTTTGGATGAACCGTATTTATTCAAATATTATCCTGACCATATAATTAGAAGGTGTCTTCCTGAGGATGAACATCATAGTGTTTTGATATTTTGTCACGAGTTAGCTTGCGGTGGACACTTTGGTCCACGAAAGACTGCTGAGAAAGTCCTTCAGAGTGGGTTCTACTGGCCTACTCTCTTTAAGGATGCTTATACTTTCTGCAAGCCCTGTGCCAGATGTCAAATGATGGGTCGAATCACACGTAGAGACATGATGCCCTTACACCGATCCTGAAGGTATAAAATTTTGATTTGTGGGGCATCGATTTCATGGGATCCTTCCCTCTGTCTTATGGCAACCATATATTTTGGTGGCCTAGACTACGTTTCTAAGTGGGCTGAAGCTATTCGACTAGGACAAATGACAACCAAGTTGTCATCAA